>PEIA01002467.1:0-14658 GCA_003613005.1 Prototheca ciferrii
GTCGTCGACGACAAGGTCCGACGCGTCGTCGAGCTCCGCGAGCGCATCACGAAAGAGTACCAGGACGCCTGGCTGCGCAAGCAGGAACAGGCCAAGGCAGACGCGGAGGACGGTGCTGCTTCCCCCGCCCCCGTCGCCCCTGCCCCCCCCGTTCCCGGGTTTGTGGTGATCAACCAAAAGGGCATCGACCCCGAGTCGCTGGACCTGCTGGCCAAGGCTGGCATTCTGGCGCTGCGCCGCGCCAAGCGACGCAACGCCGAGCGCCTGGCGCTGGCGTGCGGCGGACACGTGGTCAATGCGCTCGAGGACCTCGACCCGTCGGCGCTGGGCTTTGCAGGCCGCGTGCGCGAGCACGCGCTCGGCGAGGACCGCTTCACGTTCGTCGAGGACGTGCGGCACCCAAAGTCCTGCACCATCCTCATCAAGGCGCCCACGGACTACGGCATCGCGCAGATCAAGGACGCCGTGCGCGACGGGCTCCGAGCCGTCAAGAACGCCGTCGAGGACGGACGCGTCGTCCCGGGCGCCGGAGCCTTCGAGGTCAAAGCCGCCATCGCGCTCCGAGACCTCGCAGCACAAAGCAGAAAGCAAGCCAAAGCACAGGGAAACGACGCAGACGCACCCGCCAAGGCACCCGTCGTCCAGGGCCGCGCCAGGCTCGGCGTCGAGGCCTTTGCCGAAGCGCTGCTGGCGGCGCCGCGCATCCTGGCCGAAAACGCGGGACTCGACGGCCAAGAAGCCGTAGTCAGCCTCCTGGAGGCCCAGAGAGACGCACCAGACGCCCCCGTCGGCGTCGACCTCGCCTCGGGAGAACCCATCGACCCCACCCTCGAAGGCATCTACGACACCCTCCTCGTCAAGAGACAGATCGTCCAAAGCGCACCCGTCGTCGCCTCGCAGCTCCTCCTCGTCGACGAAGTCCTCCGAGCAGGCATCAACATGCGCAAGAGGTAAACGAACAAGCGCACAACGACAACCGCAACGACCGCGTGCGCGGGGAGCGGGGAGCGGGGAGCAGGGTGGAGCGGGAAAGCTGGACGCTACCGGGAACGGACCCAACCAGGTCTTTGCGTGCGCCGGCACGCGGAAACGGCCAAGGACGCAGCAGCAGGGCAAAAGGACGCGCAACGACGTGCACGCAGCAGAGGACGCAAAAGGACGCGCAACGACGTGCACGCAGCAGAGGACGCAAAAGGACGCGCAACGACGTGCACGCAGCAGAGGACGCAAAAGGACGCGCAACGACGTGCACGCAGCGGAGGACGCACGCTTGATGCGTAGATGCACTCGACGCACGCAGCGAACCTGCGAGCGCGACGAGACCGCGCGCGGGGAGCGCTTTCCGCGGCAACCCGTCGCGACGTCCGGCGGCGGCGCTTTTCGTGCCAGCCCGCGTGAAGCGTGAAGCGTACGGGTAAAACGAAAGAAAACAACAGAAAGGCAGAGAGTAGAGTGCAGAGCGAAAAACAGAACGGGACCAGCGTCGAGGAGCTGGGGGAAAGGTACGGCGGAGAGAAAGGCAACCTGCAGAGCTGTCGTGCAGCATGCGGCTTCTCTCGGCCGCAGTGCGATCGAGCGCTCGTCGCCAGCGCCGCCACCGAAGAATGCGTCACGCCCACCGAAAGGTAACCATATGCCGATGCGCGGTCGGCGGACGCGTTTCCGAGGCGGCCCCCTTTTGCGAACGGTGCAAATGTACTTTGCATGCGGGCCCAGCCTTTTTTATGAGTCGTCTTTGGTCGCGGCAAACCAAGGGCCGTCCCTTGGTTTCCGTATGCTTTCATTGCCTGCAAGCGGCGCGGCGCAATCTGGCATCAGAAAAGCAACAACAACTCTCCCCCCTCCCCCCTCCCTTTTCCTCCCCCATTTTTGTGCCCTCGCATTCCTCTTTTTCGAATTCCCACGGCGCCCCACTTCGTCTCCCGTTTCTCTCCTCCGCCCTCTTTCCACGCAGCGTGCTATGGAAGCCGTCTCTGGAAACGGCCACCGAAAACGAACAGTCGCGGGAATCGCACCACAAAAAACCAAACGCGCGCAACCCAACTCGCGCCCACCTCCCATCGGCACCCCCCACCCGCTCCCCGCCGTTTCGCGGTCGTCCGCGCCTTCGCCGCCCGCCGCTCGCAGCTCGTCCGCGCGCTTGGACCACCCTAGGGCCCGAGGGCCAAAAGAGCACCCAGCCGCCATTGACGTGCCCGATTCGTCGCTCCAATCGCCGGTGTCGCGCGACCGGGCGCCCCGAGGAACGCTTCCGGGGGTGCCGCCGCTCTCCTTCCCCGGGCTCCCGGACGCGTCCTTGGACGACGCGTTGGATCTTTACGAGCGGCCTCCCCACCCCCCCCCCCCCCCCCGCCTGGTCCACGTCCCGACCGCCGTGCCAGAGACGCACTCGACCGAAAAGGCGCTCCGAAACCGCCCGGACAACCGCAAACGGCGCAGAAAATGCTGCATTACGCGCGCAGGCCACGAAAGAACGCTGCGGGACTTCCACGAGGCAGATCCGCCGCCGGCAAAAGGGGGCGGGGGGGGGGGAGAAGCTGAGTGAGGATCTCCGTCCCGGACGCTATGTCGCGGAAGGCCTCGGAGCGCGTCCGGGGGGAGCCGATCCGCCGCAGTGGGGCGACGCCAGACGCCCGTTCGAGCGCATCGCGCGACGCACAGCGTCACGCCACGCACGCACGCGCGTGCACAATGACAACCCGCTCCCTTGCGCGATCGCCCCGCTGGGCGCTCTCCGCGCCGCCGCCCGGGGTGGGGAGCGGAGGCGCGCGCGCGCGCGCGGGCGGGCGGGCGGACGCGGGTGGGCGGGCGGCGGGCGCCGGCGCGGCACGCGTCAGGTCGATACCGTCGCATCTTTCGCATCTCGCACCTGTCATCCGCACCGCGATTCTATTCTGGTCAGCTGCCGCGAGCGAGCGCCATGCCGCGCATACTCTCCCGAAGTTTCCCGGCGGGCACCTCCTCGCTCACGCGTGGCGCCCTCGCTCGCACGACGGTTCCGGCCTCTGTCGTCGACCTCGCCGCGGGATATTCGACGAGCTCGCCACTCGTTTCCGCAACCATGCCGCTTGACGGTGCGGTCAAGGTACGTGCGCAACGACGAGACCGGGGGGTCACCGCTCGAGACCGGTGACGAGGGGAGCCAGGGACGTGCGGACAGCCGCGCCTGGAGCGCGGATTCGCCGGCTCGACCGCCGGAAGTCTGCGGCGACGTGCTCGCGCCCGGGGCCGGCCTCTTCCGCCCGACATGGCCGTTTGCGCCTCCCAGCGGAACGCCGTCGGCGTGATCGCGCTCGCCCGCCCCCGGGACTGCCTCGCGCGCGCGACCCCCGAGCCGCCGCGCATGCCCCGGCCCTTTTTTACACCGACCAGCGCGCCTGCGCCCCCCCCCCTCCCCCGTTCCCTGGGCTCCTCTACGTCACCTGCACCCGCGCCCCCGCCGCGTTCACGCGCGCGCGGTCGTCTAGTCCTCGTCGCGCGCTCACGCCACCATTTCCCGTGAAAATTTGCAGGCTTTTTCCATGGATACCGACGTCTTCCCTCGCGTGCGCTCGTTGTCCAACTTGTTGGACTACCGCACGTCGGCCGTGGCTATCGGAGGCCACAGGGGGTGCGTGGAGAGAATCGGTGGGGGGGCGGGGGGTTGGTGGGGAGGGGACGCTTTGCCCGCGTGGCCACGTGCGGCCGCGGCCGTGGCGGATCTTCGCGGACCGGTCATCGCGCGTGGGCCGGAGATGACTTCGCCGCTCTCGACCGTTCCGATCTGGCCTCGGGGCCCGGGTGCGGGCGTTTCCTGCCGCGATGGCGTCGCTGGCCCGCCTCGCGATTTGCCGAGGCGCGGGCGCGCGCGCGCCCGCGCCTCGGCCGGGGGGGCTGGGGACGCGGCCACGGACGCGCGGAGGCGTGCGGAGTGCATGCAGAGCGTGGACGCGCGTCCGGCTCTGCGCCCCTCTCGTCGTGTCTTCTGTGTGCATTTGTGTAGTCCGTTCGCGGTGGATCTCATTTTTCGAGCGTTGGAATTACTCCCTCGGCCGACCGCCCGCGCTCCGCTGAGCTGGCCCGCGCGCGGGTCGACGCGGCGGCGGGGCCGGCGGAAGGCGGCGCGCGGGGCCGGGGTGGGACGGGCCATGAGCTTCGATCGGCTAATGGCTCGGAGGGGGACAGGCCGGGCGGCGGGGGCGGTGGGAAGTGGAGAGGGCGGGGGAAGGGGGAAGGGACGTGTGCGGAGGTTGCGGGGGGGGGGCGCTCGGGTTTGGTGAAGTGCGGTCCAGCGACCCCGAATGTCCGGGCGGAAGCGGTGCGGTAGACCGCGCAAACCGGGGGAGTGGGAGGGGAGGATTGAGAGGGAGCGGGAATAGGCGAGCCCCCTGGTCGGGTGGGTGGGGGAGGTGGCAGATGACGTGCGAAAAGCAGTCCTGGGTGCGTCTGGGAGCTGGGTAGCGGGATGCATCTGGGGACGCGGCGTCTTGAGCGCTGCATCGCTATGCTGAGGCTTTGTCTCTTCGCTCTCTCTGCGTCGTCTCCTCATTCGTCTCACCTTCCCCCCCCCCCGCCCCCCTCCCCGTTTTCGTTTCTTGCGCAGTCATGGCGCCAACTACTGGTCTTCGTCTCCCACGAGATACCCCGTTCGCGAGAACACGCTGGCTTCGTTCCGTCGTTCCGTCGAGGCCGGCGCGACGTTCATCGAGTTTGACGTGCAGGTGACCTCGGACGGCGTGCCGGTCATCTGGCACGACAACTTTGTGGTTACCGGCTCGTCTGCGCAGCCCCTCAGCCGCAAGATCGGACAGCTGTCCCACGCCGAGTTTCACCAGCTCATCGGCGGCTTTGTCCGGGGTGAGCAGGTCTCCGGAGAGGAGGCGGTGCACGCAGAGGCGCCAGGGGCCGCCCCTGCGGGCGTTCCCGCGCTGCCGCCTTCGTTTGCCTCTGCGTCGTCTCCGTCATCCTTGGCGTCGTCCGCGTCGGCTCGCGCTCGCGCGGCTGGTCGTCTGATGCGCCGAGCGGTCTCGGACGACCCTCCTCCCGCCGAGGGCGACCCGTCGCTGCGCGGCTGGGAGTGCGACACGGAGGACTCGCTGCCCGACCTCTGCGACGTGTTTGCGCACGTGGACCGCCACGTGGCCTTTGACATCGAGGTCAAGGTGGCCACGGCAGCGACGCTCGAGCGCACGCCCAAGGAAGAGATTGACCGTCTGCTGGACGCCATCCTTTCCGTCATCGACCAGGCCGACCGCCGCGACAGGCTCCGCTGGGAGCAAGCGCACGCCGCCAACGCCGCGTCCCCTGCGCCCTTTCGCCGTCGCGAGGTGCTTTTCTCGTCGTTCGACCCGGACGTGTGCGCGGAGCTGCGCCGGCGCCGCCCGGACGCGGCCGTCATGTTCCTGTCGGGCGGCGGCGCGTACTTTCACGTCGACCCACGCCGCACGTCCATCCCCGCGGCCCTGGACTGGGCCGTCGAGGCTCGGCTGGACGGCGTCGTGCTGCACGCCGGCAAGGTCCGCGAGAGTCCCGCCTGCGTGCGCGAGGCGCTGCGCAGACGCCTGCAGGTGCTCACCTATGGCGAGATCAACAGCGACGCCGAGTGGGTCAAGCGCCAGTTCCGCCTCGGCGTCCGCGGCGTCATCGTCGACGACGTCACGGGCGTCGTCCGAAGTCTCGCACCCAGGCCCAAACGGGCACAAACACCGATGGCAACCGACGGAACGCACGCAGCTCAGCCCCGGGGCGCCTTCCCCGCCCCGCGCGCTGCAGAGCCTCCGTACGCCGCCCCCACCCCGCACGCCGCGCCGTCCCTGGGCGCCACCCCCGCCCCCCTGGCCGAGGCGCTGCCCGCCTCGCCGCTGTGGTACGGCCTCCCGGTTTCTGCCGCAGCGCGCTGGGAGGTCGACGTCGGCCTCGACGCGCCGGCGGACGAGGAGCAGCGGCCCGAGGAGGACGCCGCGAGGCACGAGGCGCCGACGAGCGCCTCCGCCTCTGCGTTCGCCACCTCTTCCCCGGCGAGCGCCTCCGCCTCTGCGTTCGCCATCTCTTCCCCGGCGAGCGCCTCCGCCTCTGCGTTCGCCACCTCTTCCCCGGCGAGCGCCTCCGCCTCTGCGTTCGCCACCTCTTCCCCGGCGGCCCCTCTGTCCCGCATCGCAGTGTCGCTGTCGGACCTGGCGTCGCTGCGCGAGTCGCTGCAGGGCATGACCTCCTCGGACCTGCTGGCGACGCTCTCCGCCGCCCCGGAGACCCGCGCCGCGCACCCGCTCGGGGCGGCTTCGGCCGCGTCGGCCTCTGTGCCGGCTGCCTCGTCCGTCTCGGGCCTCTCGGTCTCGGGTCTCTCGGGTGACTCGCCGCCGGCCTCGATCGACCTCCCGGCCGCCGGCCTCGGTCCCGTCGGCCTCGTCGACGCGGAAGCGTGGCGCGAGATGGTCAAGACCATGCTCTGCGAGCGCGCCCAGAAAAACACACCCAACGACGCAACCGACGTCAAAGCCTAGAGCCTCGGTCGGCAAGGCGGCAAGCCAGAGTCGAGGCCAGCAAGCATAGAACCCAACGCCTAGAGCCCAAAGCCTAGGCCGACGTCCATAGAGCCTGAGGCCTGAAGCCCAAAGCCTAGGCCGACGTGCATAGAGCCTGAAGCCTAGGCCTTCCGACCGAAACGCGATGCGTGGAGGAAAGAGACGGGTGTGTGGAGCGTGAGAAAGAGAGAGAGAGGAGGGCCAACGAGACGGGAAAATAAAAAAAGGCCCCCTGGCTTGTCCCTCTAAAAACCTCCAGCCCTCTCCCGCACTGCCCTCTGAGTGATTCCATCCGTTAACACTTTTCCCCGAGTGATTTTACCCATGTGCACCGCCCTCTGAGCGATTCCACACATCAGCGTCATTCCCCGAGCGCGCTGCTGCTGCCCTTTCGCTCTCGCCCGTCTGCTCGCTCCGCTGACGCATCCTGCGCCTCTCCTTTGCCCTGCTCCCACGCCATGACGGCTTCGTTACCTTTTTTCCATGCCCTGACGGTTTCTTTCTTTGACGCAACCGTTCCTGAGTTTCCCCTTCACGACACTACACTGCGCACCCCCTCGCTTCCTTGCCTTCTTCTCACGGAGAAACCCCAACGTGCACCCCCCCTGCTCAGTCCTGTCGGCCCTGCCGGCTTTACGGCGCTTCTTCACGAGCCGCACCCCTCTCTTTGCACCCCTGCTCCCCGTCCATACGCACACTTTCCTTGTTCTTGCCGCTTTCGCAAGCCCCGATTCCCTTTCTCTGCACGTCACTGCATGCCCCCTTTGTCCCCTCTCTCCTTCCCCTCCCCCTCCTGAGCGCTACTACCTTTCCCGAGTGTTTCCCTTTCGCCCGATCTGTCTGTCTGTCTGTTTGTGAGTTTTTTTCTCCTCCTCCCCACTTTTTGTTTTTTCCGTGTCATCCTCCCGGCTCTTCGACCCGGCCTCCTCACCCCTTTGTCTGCGTGCGTTTTTTTTTCCCTCTCGTCACCTCACGTTGCCCCTATCCCCTTTTCCCTTGCTTTTTCACACTGCACAGACGTCTTACCTCTGTCCCCTCTCTCGCGACCGCCACCTGTGTCTTCTGTAGCCTCTGGCCCCGCACCTCGAGAGCCGCCGGGAAGGGGTGGGGGGGGGGAAACGAACGCCGGCGGCAAACGCCTGCAGCGTGCTCGAGCTTTTGCCCCAGCGCAACGGCACGAAGAGCGCTCCTCTTCGCTGCCACAAAGTCTCCTTTATCGCCTGCACCGCCCCTTGCGTTTCAACCGTTGGTTTTTCCGATGCATCGCCTCATCGGTGTGTGCCCAAACCCACCGAGCAAAAACGTGCGTGCAGTTGCTGCTTTACAGCAAAGGCCCATCGCGGTTGACAAGGCCGACGGTCGCGCGCGGCAAAACGCGCGACGACCGAAACGAAACGGAACGAAACGGAGCAAATCGGATGCGTCGAGAACGGCGCGCCGTGCGTGCCAGCGTGCCAGGCGTACCGCTTTCGACACGCCCGCAACGAGAGTCGATCGCTTTCTCTCTACGAGAACCGATCAGTGATATCCACAAGACAGGTCCCGCACCTTCCCCTCCCCCCCGCGCCGCCCGCGCCGCCTCAGACCTTTGGGATCCGCACTCCCTCGGATCCGCAGACGACGCAAGCTGGCACCGGCCGCGCGTGCACGGCGAGACACGAAGCGCAGACGTAGCCCGCGTCGATGGGCGTGCCGGTCTCGACGTCCGGGGGCCGAAAGCCGACGGCCTCGAGCGCCGGAGGGCGCAGCGCCAGACGCGTGGGCGGCGAGGCGGCGACCGAAGAGAGGAGGTGCTGCAGCAGCGCTCTTGGGCGCGGAGGGCTCAGACACAGCCCGCCCGCGAGCAAGCACGCCTGCCGCAGTGGGTCGGAGCCGAGGGCATCCTCCACGGCAGCCTGGCCGCGCTCGGGCGCGATTCCACCCGCTGCGCCTTTGACGGCCGCCAAGTCGACGTCCATGCCTTGAATCTTGCCCGCCTCCGCGCCGCCCTGCGGACATTCCGTCTTCGGGCCTCCGCCGTGGCCGAACAGGAGCGCGGCATCGACGAAAAAGCCAAGCTTGCGGGCAGCAAACGCAGCGTTCAGGATGGGCACCGCCTGCGAGGGCGGCGTCGGCGTCGTGGCGATGATCAGAACGCTGCCCGCGGGAAGCCCGGGGTATGGCCGCACCGGAGCCGCGGACGCGTCCTCGAGCCCCGGCGCCGCGAAGAGCGGTGCCGTCGCCGCGCCGCCGTGGAGGCCCCCGCGACCCCGAGCCGTGGTCAGCTCGTCCTCGTCCTCGTCCTCGCCGTAGTCGCAGTCCTCCTCCTCGGAGTCGTCCGCGTCCAGCGGAGGACGCTTCCAACGCACGCGCGCAGCCGAGCGCAACAGGGCCCGCGAGAGAGCCTCGGAGAGGCGCGACACGGAAAGGCCGGGCGAGGAAAGCGACTCGGCGTCCTCTGACCGCAGGGCGCGTCGGATGCCCTCCAGCGCCGCCAGCGACGGAGGCGCCCCGGTGCGCTCAGACGCAGACGGAGAGGTGTACACCAGCGAGCTGGGAGTGGGCGGAACAACGGGAAGAGGGTCGGTGAGCTACGAGGACGGCGGGCGGCAAGGAGAGCGCAAGGGGTCGCCAACTGAGGGAAAGAGACTAGCGGCAAACGTCGAACGTCGCCCTCAACTCTACGCTTTCGACCCCCAGCTTCAGCGTCGCACCAGAGCTTTGGCCCGTAGACGTAGAGGCTCATGTCCGTGTCGGGGTTGACGACGTCGAGCGCATTGAGGTACGCGAGCGTCTGCTCGACGAGCGTCTCAGCCGGCATCTCCGCGTCGGGACGCAGCGAGGCCGCCGAGAGCTCGAGCAGCACCGAGCGCGACTCGCGCGCGACGGCCATTGCGCCCTTCGCAAAGAACGCAGAACAGTTCCGAATACGCGCGGCGGAGGCCGAACGCCGCGCGGCCGGGCGGATCCGAAAAGGCGAGCGGTGCGCGCGCCTATCGCCGACGTGCGGGGCTCGCGCTAGGACGGCGGACCAGCGAACGGCCCAACGCCGCCCGTACGCTCGCAACACGAGAGCGATAGGATGCGTTTTGAGAGCCGGGAGCCAGCGGGGGGAACGGAGAGGTGCATGTGGCCACGGCGGGAGGCGGATGTCGTCGCGGCGCGCGCGCGCGCGCGCGCGCCCGCTCGCTCGCGCTCGCTCGCTCGACGTCGGGAGCTCTGCAGATCGGCAGATCAGTCTGCGGACGCGCGACGAAAGATCACAAAGACGCGCATGGTAGGACAAATAGAGGCACACACGCCGCGACGCATCGGATCGGCGCATTTCTTTTGCGGTCGCGGCGGTCGCGCTTCGCTTTGCCTGGAAGAGGACGGCTTTTCGAGGACTCGGACATTTGCCTCTGCTTTTTCCGAATGCGGCGGCGAGGGTTTCCGCGTTTCTGCCAACCGCCGTCACAACAACCGCGCGCGCGTAGGTACACGTTCGCAACGCGAAGCGAATGAAATAAAGAAAAAAACGAGGGGGATGGGGGGGCGAAGCGCATCGCAGGATGTGCCTCTCATGTCCTCCCTTGTTTGCCCCTGGGCTCGATCAAATGCGTCGTCGCTTTCCTGCGGCGGCGCGAGCGGCTTCTTCCGCGGCTTCTGGCTCATCGAACGCCTTGCCAACGTCGTATCCCTTTTTCTGGAAGATGGTGCGGATACCTGCGAGCTCGCGTTCCTCTTTCCTGGCGCGTGCGGTCTCCTCCTGGCGGGCCTTGGCGCCCCCCGCCTTGGCCTTGTCGTCGTCCTCCTCCTCGCCCTCCGAGTCGAGCCCCTCGTCGACGGCCGGGCCTGCGTACCCCGGGAAGAGCTCAGCGTAGGCGTCGTCGCCGTCGGCCGTCGGGAGGTGCAGCGACACGGGGGCCGCGACGGGCGCGGCCGAGCCGGAGGCCTTTTTCCCGCCGAACAGCCTCTCCTCGGCGCGCTTGACCTCTTCCGAGTCGTCCGCGGCGGCGGCGCGGGCCTTTTCTTCCTCGCGTTTGGACCCCGCAGCGTCAGTCTCCATCCGCGTCGGAACGTAGTCCTCGCCCGTCTCGCCGGGGAAGAGCTCGTCGTCGTCGTCGCCGTCGTCGTCGTCAGAAGGGGAGGCCGAGGGCTTTGGAGGGCGAGGGGCGACGGGTGGCGCGACGAGCGGCGCGGCGGTCTCTGCTGCAGCCTTGTCGTGGCCTTTGCGGATTTCGTCCACCTCCGCGACATCCGCGAGCTTCTTGCCGCCTTCGTTGTCGGCGTCGTCTTCGTCGCCTTGGGAGGCCTTGGGTTTGGAGAGCAGCGGGACGGGTGAGCGGAAGACGACCCGGAGGCCCCTGACGACGGCGCTCTCCGCGCGCTTGTCTCGCTTGCCGCCCTGGGACACGCGTTCGCCTCCGTGCGACGCGACGAGAAACGAGAGCGCGCGTCCGAGCGCCTTGAGCAGCGCCGCGGGGGCGCCGACCCTCGCGCGGGGAGCGGGGCGCGCCGAGTCCTCGGACGCCTTGACGAGCGTCTCCGGGATGGGCTGCGGCGGCCGGACCCCGCGCGGCAGCGCCGACCACGGCAGAAGCGAGGCAGCGGCTTTGGAGGCGTCTGCATCGTTCTGCCCGCCGCGCTTGCCGGGGGATGCGGAAAGATCGATCTCGATGCGCGGGGGGCTCGAGTCGGCGGCATGCGAGTCCCGGCCGACCGCCGCACCCTCGCCGTCTCGCGGCTCGGCGGCGGGAAAGAGGATGGTCGTGCGCCACGGCACGTACAGCGCCGTGGGGTCGGCGCCGTCCTCGGCGGACCCCGCGGCCGCGGCCGCGGCGGCACGGCTGCGGCGCCAGCGTGCCCGGCACAGCTCGGCGCCCGGGTCCTGCGGCCTCGGCCGCGGGGCGTGCAGAGGGTCCAACATCAGCTTTAAGAGAGCGTTGGCATCCGAAACGACCGGCGGACGAGCGAGGAACGAGGTGCCGCTGCGGGGCTGCGCCGCCGCCGCGGGAGACGCGCCCTGGGGTCGCGCGTTCCCGCTGCCGACCGCCGCCTTGGCGGGCTCGGCTTCGGCTTCCCAGCGCGAGCGTCGCGGCGCCGTGGCCGGGCGGCGCGCACGCGGAACGGCAAAGGTGACCGCAGGCGCGCCCGCGGAGGGCGCGTTCGCGGGGGGCGGCGGCGCCTGGTCGCGCGCGGCCTCCCTCGCCCTCCTGAGCAGGTCGCGATCGAGGCCTTTGCGCGGCCCGAGCGCCTGCGCGCCGCCGAGGCGGGCGCGTCGCGCGGGGGCGTCGTCGCCGAGACCCTCGAGGTCTTCGTCGAGGCCCCCGAGCGAGGGCGCCGCCTCGGCGCAATCCTCAAAGTCGGCGCGCGGGAAGAGCGCGTCGTCCTCCTCCTCGTCGAACGCCTGCAGGCCCTTGCGGCGCTCGGCGGCCCGGTCCCTGCGATGGAGGGGCGTGCGGGGAGAGCGCGCGTGAGCGGCGCGCCGACGCCGCAAGATGTGCGGCGCGAACGGAACCCACCGCAAAGCGCCCGAGAGGGAGCCAAAGGGGCAGGAGGAGAGGGCAGCACGACGCGCACACGGGCCAAACGCAACGCTGGGACATCAGCGCGCGCCGCGCGCGCCTCGAGTCTGCGTCGGCATTGCCAGGGCATCCTTCCAACCCGGCATGCCGAGTCCGGCGGCGTGAATCCATCTCCGCGTCCCTCGCGCTTCCGAGACTCCGCTCGCACCCCCCGCCCCGCCTGGCCCCTCTTGTCGCGCAGCGTCCCTTTGCTCCGCGCGGCCTCCGTCCTTTGTAGCTCCGCCGCGCTCGCCCGTCGCCCGCTGTGTTCGTCGACACAACGCGCCTGTAGCCACTCTCGTTCACCGGCTCTGGGGGCGGCTGCAGCGCGTGCTGGCGCCGCGGCCGGTGGCGCCGTGGGCGCGCCTCCTCCTCACCGGCGGGGCGCGCCCGCGGCGTTTGGAGCAAGCGCCGAAAGTCATCGTTGGTGAGCGGAGCGTTGTCCTCCGACATGGCCGCGAGGCCCACGCACGCAGAACGACGGCGCGATCCGATGCGCGACAAGACCGTTAGCTCGCGAGATGGTCGGCGATCCGAGCAGCATCCCCCCTGGCCCCTGCGCGCGCCGGGAAACGAGGGAGTGGCGGAGATCGAGGTGGGAAGCGGTGCGTGGGCCAGAAAGGAGGGGGGGGGTGGGGAGAGAGGAGAGAGGGAGTTGACGGGGAGAGGAGGGAGAGGTGGGGAGGGGGGGGGGGGGTGGCGGTCGAATCGGCTCTGTGGCAGGCCCGGTGGCAGGGAGCGTCCCGGACCCTCAGTGCGCGCCGATATCGTTCGGGGGATAAAAAGGGGAGACGGGGCGAGGGGGCGACCTTGGGGAGCCCGAGAGTCACCTGCCTGCGTAAGCGTTCCGAGGTCGAAAGCGAAGTATTCCGCCACATGCGTTATGGTCCTGCATGCGTCACGTCCACCGCGCCGCGACTCGCCGCGCGACCGCGCGATGCCAACACGCGCGGCCGCGGCGCGGCGCGCGACTCGGAGCGCGGTGGGCAACGCGAGGGTGCGTCGAGGCCGCGCGGAACGTCTTCCCCCCCGGCCAATTAGGCATTCGATCGTCTCCAAGCTCTGGGGGGGGAACCTTCGAGGGTGAATGCCTGGAGCCCGCGGGGCGTCCGCTCCGCAACGACTCCCTGTGTATCCGCGGAGAGCGTGGGATGGCGGGGGGGCTTGCCATCCGTTCCCCAGAGCGCTCTCGACCCACCGGCACGGCAAAAAATCGGCACCCGCCGAATTCGCAAACCTCGTCGAGGGCCATTGAGTGGTGCGTTTTTTGGCGGGTCGATTGGGCGCTTTCCCCCCTCCCATGGGCCGCCTGTGGGTGACTCCGCTGCCCGAGGCGGGCAGCGCGCGCGGACATCGGAAGGATTTCTCGGACCTCCTCACGGCGCGCGGTCGCGAGTACGTGGCCGAGCCGGACGCCGGGCAAGCTTGGCCACACGCATGCCATGCGTCGAAGAGGGAGCAGAACGTTTCTGGCTTCAATGACGATGCGGTGCGCCTCCGAAGCGGTGCGCGACGTGTCGCGGCCCGGCCGGCTCCGCGGGGGGGGGACAAAAAAGGCGCGGCGACGAGAAGAGGCGGGATAGGCAAGGTGGGGTGGGGGAGGAGCGAAGGAGCCGCCCCAGCGTGTCTCTCACCTCGTCCTTGGACGCCACGAGCGGCCGCCGCGCAATTTTATGACCAGGCGCACGAACCAGTCCGGTGTCCCAGCGTCAAAAGCCCCCACAGGAGGCTGGCACTGCCACCTTTTCGGTCCGGGTTCCCTCGGTCGTCACGCAGTCGACCCTTCTTCCTCCGGCCACCGAGTCGTCCGCGTCGCCGCCGTCCGACGTCCGCGGGCCGCTCCGGGCAGTCCTGCGCTTGGGCCTTCGCGCGGTCGAACGCCATGGGTCGCGACCCCAACATTCTTCTCCACTCGACGTGGCCATGTGCGTCGTTGTGTCTCCGTCGTCGGCTTTGCGCGGACCGCGTGTCGGTCCCGGCGCCCCGGCTAAGCGCGTCGCTCGTGGGCGGGCGAGCTGCGGTCGACGGCCACGACTGCCACGGAGCGCCGGGCGGGGGGCTTGGCCAGGGCCTCCCGAGCGCCTCCGTGCACGTACGTGTCCGCGCGCACTTCCGGCTTCGTCCGCAGCGTCACGGCAACGTCACCTCCTGACCACGTCCTCCCCTTTCGCCTCCCTGCAGCGTTTCCGCCGAGATGGGCGGCCGACGGACTCTACCGCGTCTTTCGAGTCGGCAGCGTGCTCCTGACCGCCGCTGCGGTGGCCGCCGTTGGCGCCGCGCTGGTACGTCTGCGACGCGCGTGCGCGTCGCTCGAGCGGGCACGTGGGAGTCTGCAAAGGCACCGTTGCTTGCAATGCGGCGTGGTTGGCTCCGGTGGTGGCGTCGGGACCGGGAGACTGCGCGCGGACGGGGCAAGGTGCGGCCGGTGGTCCGAGCGTGGTGGCGGGACGAAGAACCTGCGCGCTCGGACGCTCCGACGAGAAGTGTGCGCCCGCTGGGCGCGGGGTAAGGTTGGGAAGGCTGGGAAGGCTGGGAAGGCTGGGAAGCGGGCGTGATGGGTACAGAAGCGGGTCGTGAGCGTTTCAACGGCGAGATGATCCGGTAGGAAGACAAAAAGGGGCGGGTGCGGGGGG
>PEIA01002478.1:0-14635 GCA_003613005.1 Prototheca ciferrii
GGCATCGGCGCCGCGGCGCTGCTGGCCGGGGCGCGGGATGCCGCAGCCCGCGCGACCAGCGACCTTTTGGCTCGCGCTGGCAGCGCTGCCAGCGGGTGAGGTCTGCGCACGACGAGCGTACGGGTTGGGTATCTCCTGGCGCCCGCGCCAGGCGGCGCCCGATGCCTCCAGGCTTGAGAGGCATGGGATGATGCTTTGCGTTTTGCGTTGTGCCGGCGTCACGATGACCGTCGCGCATTGTCAGCGTCGTCGTCGCCCGTGGTTGCGATGTGCGGCGTCACGTATGGCTCTTCAGGTATGCGATCGAGGGGGTGTCTGGTCGCTCGAGTGGTTGGCCGGTTGTCGGTGCCGAAACGAGGTGCGCTGGCTCGTCGACCGTCTTTGGGCCGTCTCGTCATTTCTTCCGACTTTTTGCTTTGCATGTTTGCATTGCGTTTTCGTTTTCGAATCGTTGACCTTTTCGATCGGTTCGGGCTTTTGAGCGTGCATTTGGTTTGTGCATTTCGTACACGTTTTTTTTCTTTTTCTCCCCCCACGTTTCTGCTCGTTCTCTTTTTAGTGTGTTTCTGTTTCGCTTTTCGCTTGGAATCTGTCTGTTTTCGGCAATCTACATGTAATTTACAAGGCGAGGGGCGCTTGTGCAGCTCACGATGGAGACGTTTTGAGGTCCCTATGGCGGGCGCTCGATGGTCGCGGCGGATGGTGGTGTCGTTGTCCCCATTTGGGTTCCCGTCTTTTGGCGTCGGGACAGGGAGCTGCTGTGGGCAGGCGGTTTGAAGAGGGTGACGGGCGCGAGGGAAGCGACGAGAGAGGAGGTTGCGGGTGGCGTTGCGTTTGTGATGTCTCTGAAGCTCGTGTGTGTGATTCAGCTCGGCTCGCCGCACCATCCTAAAATCTCCTCGACGGGCCTCGAGCGGTTTACTCCGGATCTGCGTTCTCATGAACAGCGGTATGTAGTGTTCTGGTGTGCAGTCGAGCGTCGGATCGTGTGCAAATCGCGTGCGCCGCACGAGGGTCGACCTGAATAGAGCTTTTATCCGTGGTCCTTGATGAGGCACTTTTGGAACTCGTGGAAGAATCCCCGAGCGCCATCAACATATTTTCTCGCCCCGCGAGCTATGCGAGTATCGCGTTCTTAAGCGCGTCCAACGCGGGCTTTTCAGTGACGTGATTTCTGCAGCTCCCAGCAGCGACTGCAGCTGGCCAAGCACACCACGTACAGCACTTCGTGGCTTGCCCGATTTCGATGCGATGTGCAACCCCGACGTGCCTACGCTGCGCGGGGATCTCCAGGCCCCCGCCAGAACCGGGGCCGTGAATGCGCATAAATAGCCGGGCTCTGGGCACCTGGGCGCTTGTCTTTGGACCCACCTGTGTTTTCGCACGGGTGGTAAAAGCGGGCGAGGCGTGGCTGTGTCGTCATGTGTGGCAACGGGAGCATCTTTTCTAGGTCGCGGGTGCGCGAACGGCGTCGCTGTCCGCTTGCGTCGAGCCGTGCTTTGCATGCTCTGTTGCAAGTTGCACCTCGTTGTTTCCTTTGCCCCACTGTCATCCCTCCGCGCACCCTCTGCCATCTGGCGCTCGTCCTCGTACGCGGTCCATGCCTAGCTGCAGGCGGTGCCTCTGGGGCTCGACAGTTTTCTGCGGAGGCGGCGCATCGCAGAGAGGCGTCGCACACCGTAAGGTACTGTTGTTCGAGTTATTTTGGCTCTGGTCGATCGCACACCGAACCCTGTCGAAGGAGTGAAGGCTCGCAAGGGCAGGAAGCGGGGATAGTTGCATCGGGTGGGGCCTCTGGCGATATGCTTTTGCGCCCCGCTGTTTTTTTTTCTGTGTGTGTGTTCAAATGCCGCGAGATTGGCACCGCTGCGCGTTGTAACACGGACGAATTGCAATTGTTGCGCCGGCGTGCTCTTCCCCGAAACGAAGCACGGCTGTGACCGCGGCCTGCCGCGTCGATGACGATGTTCGCAGCCCTTGTCTCGCGCAACGTCTTCGCGTCGACCGGAGGCACCCTAATCGAGTTTCGTCAACAAGTCCTGTCCCGCCTTCAGGTGCCTCGCCCCGCCCCGCCCGCCACACTCCGCTCGTCTTGCACCGTCCACCACGCCCGCCCCATCTTGCGCCGCCCGGTTCTGCCCGATTCGAACTGCTTCCGCCAGGCCATCCCCGCCCGCCTCCGGTCTCTTCGAACGCGTCGTATCGACATCTGCGTCGCCGTCTGAGGCGTTAACTCCAGGATCCGGGCGATGCAGCCCATCACACGAGGAAGCATGCCGTCATGCGCCTGCGTTCGCGTCCAGACGATGTGCCGCAGTGTCTCTAAAGGAAGCGAACGCTGGACGCGTGTGCTTCGGTTGTGTGTGTGTGTGTGTGTGTGTGTGTGTGTGTGTGTGTGTGTGTGTGTGTGTGTGTGTGTGTGTGTGACAGCAACCGAAGCGTGTCACGATGAAAAACGTCGTCGACCGGCGATCGAGGTGTCGAGAGGATTGGAGAGTCGTAGGCCGCCGCCCCCCCCCTCCCCCATGATGGATGCTGCCCCCGTCGGCTGCACGGCGCCGGCAACGCGACGACATGCGTCCGTGGATGCGGGGGGCGCTGCGCCTGTGCCTATGCCTCCCAGGGCCAAACGTGCGGGCTTTCGGTCCCTCTCGGTGCGATCTCCGTTGGATTCTGACGCCAGGTTGGTCGCTCCTTCTGGCGCGTGAGACCACCTGGGGCCTCGTTGCAGTCCGATGTCGGGGCACCCCGACGTTTCGTCGTTTTGATGGCCACCTGGCCGTGTAACCGGGGATCTGAGCGACCCACGTCGGACCTTTGCGCCGGCGTTTTGTGCCCCTCCCCCGTCTCCCGTCTACCCCCCCATCCCCTCCCCGCTCCCCCTCCAACCCCGCAGCCCTCCGTTCTCCCTGCACCCTCTACACCTCCCCCCCCCCAACCTTCCCGGGGTCCGCGCGCCCGCGCGATCGGCCTTGGCGGGAAGTGTGGAGAGGGGCACGTCTCGTCTCTTCCCCTCCCCGGTCGCGGCTCGCGCCCGCCGTATCTCGACTAGCTCGCCGCTTCCTAACAGTGAACGCTCTCAAGATGACTGGAGGCCGGTTCTCTTGGCTCAAGCCCGAAGTGTGCGTACCAGCGGCGCGATCTGGAGGGCGGCAGAGGCGCGGTCTGTCCGCGGGTCGGCGACATGCTCACGAATGGAGCCATCCCCCCCCTCCCCCCCGCGCAGGTACCCCATCGTCGCCATCGTGGGCCTCGCTTGCTCTGTGGGAGTCTACTCGGTTACCAGGCACTTGCTCACGAATCCTTCTGTGTTGTTAAGTTTGGATTATTTTGGCTTTTTGGGTCTATTGTTTTTGGGCGGGAAACGTCGCCGCGGAGCCCTTTGCCGATTCCGGGTGGAAGGGAGAGCCGAGAGCGTCCTGGGGGCTCCCGGGCGCGGCCTAGCGCTCCGCGGCCGCCCCGCGGGCGCAGCCGAGCGCGACAGCGCTCGATCGTGTGCATCGTCGGCGACGCTCGCGACTGCGCTCGCGGAGAGCGCCGTCCGCGCCGTCCGCGTCGGTCCCCCGACGCGACATCGCAGCGCAGCGCTCTCCCCCCCCTCCCCCGCCTCCGCGTGACATCGCGGCGCTTACTGTATTGCCTCCCCTCCGGCTCCGCGCAGCCCCACTAAGGACCTCCGCACTGGCGGTGTCGACTCTGACGTCGACTCGCGCTCCGAAGGCTACCAGAGCTGCCTCTTCCGGTCCGCCGGAAAGGTGCGGGCGGCACGCGACGGGTGTGCGGCCCACTGAGGGCGGGGACCGTGGTCGCCTACGGTTGCCGCCGGGGTCAGGGGCCGGGGTTCCGGAGACACTGGCGGGAGTCGACGAGGGCGGTGGGGGACGACGCGCGACGCCCCTGCGCGGCGGGTGGAGGACGATGCGCGTCGCGTTGGGATGCCTTGGTCGGCGTCGTGTGTCAGTCGACCGGGAGGAGGGATCGCTCTCGCTTCCCTGCAAAAGGCTCGCAGCTTGGCCTATGTCTCTATCGATATCCCTGTCTGCTCACCTCCGACTCGTCCCCTGCCTCCTGTGCAGCTCATCGACCGCGACATCAACTAGAGACTGCTTTTGCTCCCTTGTGGCGGCGCGATGTGCGATTTTCTCCGCGGACGGCTGCCTTAGGCCTCAACGTCCCTCGTCTCGAGGGGCTCCCCCCTTCGCGCCTGCTGCCCAGAGCGCGGCGACGCTGACGCGTCTGCGTAGAGTAAGCACCAGGTGCATGAGAGATAACAGAATGGGGAGAGGCGCGGAATGGGGGGACCGCGAGCGGCGGCACACGACGATCTGCGGTCGCCGATGCGCGGCAATGGCCACCATCCGCCGATTGCCGAAAACGTCCTCAAGCGCTCGTTGCGAGGCAGCGCCGGGCTCCGCACCTCGCAGAGCGCGAGTATACCAGAGGCGCAATAGCACCTCGTGCGCACCGACCGCATCCGAGAGACGAACCCGAGCGTCGCTGCAGACGCACTGATCGAGTGCACAGTGGTCCTCTTTCTGCCTCGACTCCCGGTTGCCGCGCGTCCGCTCGCCTCCGCCATGGAGCGACGTCGCAGCTCGTCACGTTCTCCCGCCCAGAACGCGAGGAGAGAGGGCGGGTGCGAGGAAAAGGCGCTACGAGAGAGGGCGGGGGGGTGCGCAGGCCGGAGGCCGGGCGAGGGGGCGAACGGACGAAAGGCTGCCGACGAGACAGCGATGCAAAAGTGGCTGGTGGGGCGCTAACGAGCCCCACCGATCACTTTTGCCGTACCGAGACCCATTCCTTTGCACGATCGCGAATGGATCGCTCCGCTTGCGAAATGCACCTGCGGAGGCACACCGCAGGCTGGCTCGAGGGGCACCTTCCCTCTTACGCCTGCTGCCCAGAGCACGGCGACTTGCCTGGCGCGCGCCCTATCGAGTCGCGTGGAGCGCGCACCAGGCGCGTGGGAGTCGATAGAGCGGGCATCGTTTTGCGAGGGGTCGGGATCCTCGCAATTTCGCATCGCTTCGACGATCCCAGAAATCGCATCAAAGGCGTCAACGCGCATCTGCACCCGACGTCACGCTTCAAACCTCCACATCGAAACGCAGCGACCCTAAGCAGTCCCACGCGCCAGAGGTAGCAAACAACCTGGCCTCAGGCCCCAACAGAGATCGCAGGACGAGCGAGGATGAGCGAAAGCCGATACGCTTGGATCTGGGAGGCGCAGGTGCAGGCGCAGCGCCCTCCCGCAGCCGCGGACGCATGCCCTCATGTCGCCGGCGCCGTGCAGCCGGCTGAGGCGGCCTCCACCACAGGTGGGGGCGGCGCCCGACGCCCTCTCGATTCTTTCCAAGCCTCGATCGCCGGTCGACGCCCCCCCCGATCCTCTCGAAGCCTCGATCGCCGGTCAAACATCCTGCGCACTCGATTCATCGCAGATCTCTGGGCGGACGCCAAAGGCGAGGGCCCCGTCCCGTCGCAGGCAAGTCGCCTGTGCTGGTGGCGCCACGCATCTCGTCTGTGTCGACCTCTGCGGCGGCGCTCTCCCCCAAACACGCCGGCCCGAATTCCATCCAACGCCCACGCGCCGCGTCGCCAGACGTATGGATTCGACTCGGGTCCTTCCGAGTCGCAATGCGGCAGACACTCAACGCGTCGACCGTCGCGCGCCGAACCCGAGGCAACGAGGGAGCCGTGAGAGTCGTGCGCTTTGCAAAACCACGTCAGGGGAACAGCACCCGCGGCGTGCTTTGGCCGCGCACGGCGGGTAACGGCCCGCCCCGCGCGCTTTGCAAACCTCCATGCACGGCGGCGCATGCAGCGCTCAACGTGCATGCACGGCGCCAGAGGCGGCTTGCGATGTTGGCGACTGCAGCGCGCTTCCGCCAGAGACGTGGTGCGGTACAGGCGACAGCGTTCCAAAACCATGACCGTGAAAGGCACAGGCGGCCAGTCGCATCATCGAAGACGGACGACGGGAACCGCAGCTCCCCGCGCCGGTGACGCGCCGCAGAGCGGTCAAACGCCCGCTTTGTCAACGACGGCGTGGCGCAGCAAACCCAGCGACCCTCGCGGATGAAGACGATCGACACCAACCGCCGCGTACTATGCTCACGACACCGAGCGGCATCGCCCACCAAGCAACCGAGTCGGCAAAAAACCCGCCACGACCCCCCCAATGCGCAATGCCAGCGAGGTGTATCGCGGCACAGCGGCAGGATGCAGGCCTGGAACGGCGTCAGGATCGACACCGCGAGCTTTGCCCGCGACGAACGGCGAGAATCCAAACCGCGAGCTTTGCCCGCGGAGAGTCACCGCGGCGTCAACCACGAGCTGAACCCGCAGCGAGACTTCCTCGCACCCGAGGCCGCAGCACTCGACGCCTAGTGGAGGTGAAGCGCCACGGGCGTTCGCGACCGTGTCCGATGACCGTCATAACGCACATCGGCTGTGCCAGAGCACGGCGACGCTCGCCACGCAGAACGCTCGCTAAAAAGAGCCGCAAAGGGCTCGCCGTGAGGCGTCGGTGACGAGGCGCGACACCACGTTTCGCGCGCCGTGCGTTCAATGCGCCGCCGCGGGCCGTTCGGGTCGTTTCAAACCGGGTGGAGCGCCTAGGTGCGAAAGAGACCGAGCTGGGGCGCTACTGATCAGGGCACCCACAGCGGTGTATGCGATGCGGCCGGCGAGCGTCGGCTTTGGGGCGCGCACCCTCGCCTCGAAGTGTTCGCGTCTCCGTCGTGGCAAGAGGTGGGTAAACCGGCGTCCGCGATTTTGCCCATACCAAGGCACGGCGAAGCTCGCAACGTCCTTGCTTCGCGGCGAGGCACGCCGCGTGCTGCGCTTGAAACGTACTGCGAAAACGCTCGACACGCGAAATGCACGCGTCAGCGGATGTCGATGACATCCGGAAGCTTGACACGACAAAATGCAAATCAAACCCCCCCTCCCACCTCGCGAGTTCTTCCAATTGCACGAGGCAGCCCACTTTTCCGGCGGTTGTGAATAGATTTCTCGAACGGCGACGCATGCAGTGGAATACGAGATGGCAGTTTTCGTTGGTCCGCTAAGTGCCATTCGAGAATCTTGTCCCTCACGATGGTCATTCGGCACAGCCCCCAAAAAAGCGGCACCAATCCACCGTGGCCCCCATGAAACTGTCGGCGCTGACAATGAAAATGCTTACAAAATCCGCAATCATTCCAACGCTTTACGTTCCGCTAACGCAATCCATCTCCGCCTGCATCGCCAACAGCACACGCCTGCAAAAGCTGCCAGCGGCTTGATGCCACCCGCAGCAAACCTCCTCGCGCCGCAGCTTCCGATGCCACGACAAACGACGGCGACGCGGGCGTCCTCGAAGAGAGGGAGGATATCACGATGATCCATCAAGCCCCTGCAAAACTCACATCAAGCTGGTGCTCCTCATGCGTGGCAACAAGGCCAAGGGAACCACAGGAGCGCGTCAGCAAACAGCCCCCACACGCCCTTTGCCGGAAAGCTCTCGTTAGCCGCCATTCTCTATCGAATGCAGCCCAGCGAGATGGTCGATCCCAGTGTGCATCGCCACAAATGTCCCCACTCGATCAGAGATTATCCTCGTGCCAAAGTCAGCCAGCATTCTCGATCCTTCTCAGAGCTTCTTCTGCTCTCCATTCCTACCCTCGTTGTCACCATCGTCTCCTTCCCAATCCCCCAACCAATTCTTTCCGGCCTCACCCCGTCGTTTCCTTGCGCTCTCGCTCCTTTCTCGCTCTGACCCCTTGTCGCACAAAGGCATCGAGCCCGGTGCCCTCGAGCACCCGCTGGACATCCTGCGTTTCGAGGCCCGTAGCCGCATCCTTGACCAGCGAGTAGGGCGCGAGCACGTAGTTTCGCACCTGGTTTCCCCAAGATGCCTCGACCGGCTGCCCTCCCGTCCGTCGATCCAGGTCCGCCCGCAGCGCGCAGGCCCTTTGGGCCAGCTTGGAGCGCAGACTGCGTAGCGCACCCTCGCGGTTGCGCGCCTGGGAACGCTCGGCCTCACAGCGCGCGGCGAGCCCCGTCGGCAAGTGCCGAACGCGCACGGCGCTGTCGGTCGTGTTGACGTGCTGCCCTCCGGCGCCCGAGGACCGCATGGTCTCGAAGACGAGATCCGAGGGCGCGATCTGCAGCAGGGGCCGGAGCTCGGGGTCGGCCAGGTAGTCCTCCTCGCGAAGCTCTGGCGCCACGCCCACGCCGGCAAAGCTCGTCTGGCGAAGCCCCTTGGCGTTGAACGGCGAGTTGCGCACAAGGCGATGCGCGCCGCGCTCACCCTGCAGCAGGCCGTAGGCCCGAGGCCCCTCGAGCCGAAGTTCGATCGATTTGAACCCGCCCCTTTCGGCCGGGCTCGCGTCCAGAACAGACACGGACATGCCGTGAGACTCGCCCCAACGCGTGTACATGCTCGACAGCATCCCAGCCCAGTCCGCCGCATCCGCCCCGCCAGCGCCGGCCGTGATCGTCACCAGCGCAGGCTGCAAGGAGGAGGAGGGTTGCGAAAGAGGGTGAGGTAGGGAAAAGCTTTGAGGTGGAAAAGGAGCGTGCGAGGAGGAGGTTGCGAAAAGGAGGAGATGTGTGCATTCGAGCGCGAGGGAAATATGCATTTTCGTATACATCCGTACGCGGGGCAAAAAGGGGGGGAGGGGGGGGAGAGAGGGCGTGCGTGCATTTGCGAGCATCCCCCTCCCCCGGCCGCCCCGGCCCTGCATCGATACGCACCCTGTCGTCGTAGGGCCCTCCCAGCAATCTCTCGTCCTCCCAAGTGTCGAGTGACTCGCCGAGACGTTCCACCGCCTCGCACGCCTCGGCGTGCAGCGACGGAAAGGCAGCCGCCGAAGAAGCGGCCTCGTCGTTGCCTCCTCCTGGTGACACCCTCGCCCCTCCCTCGCCGCCGCCCTGTTCCTCTTGCGCTTCCATCTGCGCGAGCTCGAGCGCGATCAAGGCATCGTCGCGCAGGTGATGCAGCGCCTCGAGCGCCTCAAGCTCGGACCGCACGCCGGCGATGCGCTTGAGCTCCTTGCCGGCCCGCTCGGGATTGCTCCACAAGTCGCCGCCCTCGGCCTCGGCCTCCAGGCGCCCCAGCCGGACGCGAAGCTCTTCGCCGCCACCGGCCACCCAGCAAGCGTCCACGCGGGAGGAAAGAGACGAGAGGGACGCATCGAGCGTGCCCAATGGCGGGAGCGCGTGCCGCGAGGACGTCGAGGACGCGCGCAAAGGGATGGCGAACGGGGGAGAGCAGCTCGGTGGACGGACGGGGGGAAGCGACGCGACCCGCAGAGGCCCGCGGCGCGCGGCGGACGGCTTTCTACGCCCTGATCGGAAAAGCTCGGGCGCGATCGCCGTTCGAAAAGCGATAGATGCGCGTCTCTCAAAGAGGTCTTCTGCGAGATTCCACGCGGGCGTCGCGCTCGTCGACGCGCCCCGGGACGAGCAAACGCGCGCGGCCAGCGCCGCCCCGGCGCCGCGACTGGGCCGGCGGCGCAGGCCCTCGCCCCCAGACGACGTCGCGGCCCGGGGCACGGCGCCGCGACCCAAATCGATGGACATGACGGGTGCGCCTGCAGCCGCAACTCTCCCCTGGGTGAGTGCTCGTAGAAACACGCGAGCGAACAGCGACATGGATCTGCCCAGGGCGCTGGAACGCCCGGAAAGCGGACTGCGAGACGCCAGGGGCTTTCACGCCATGGGAGGGGCGGGGAGGAGTGGCTGAGCGTATCTGATCCGTCGACGAACCACCAGTCGTGGGAATTACTCAGCGATCCGACGAGAACGCGCGCGACGCCGCCCCGTCGGTAGGGTGCTGAACGTCCGATCGCGCGCGCGCGCGGGCGCGCGCGCGCGCGAGCGAGCGAGCAGGCTGGGCACAGAGGGGCGTCTCCTGAAGCGGAGAGCGAGCCAGCGATCCATTCTTCTTGGCCGACAAAGGATCGCGAAAAAGAGGTGGGGAAAAGGCGGGAAAGAGACATCGGAGGCAGAATGCGTTTTGGTATGCTCCGGCATTCCGTGAGTTCTGCCAGCTCGAGATCGACAGAAAGAAAAGGAACGTTTGGTCGGGTCGGCAAAGAAGGCCGATTGCTTTCGCTTGCGTCTGCCTCCTCCCGCTCGCGCATTACATTTACCTCGTCTCCAGAAGTTGGAAGATGATACATGGGGCGCCTCGACGGCCACTAGAAGAGGACACGGGGAAGGGTCTTCAAGCGGATCGCCCAGCCCTTTGGGAAGGAAAAGGCGATGACCCGAGCGCGTGCGCGCCGGCTGTGGGCGATTTTCGCGCTTCCTCGCGTCTAGCAAAGAGGCCGCGAGCGCTCCATCGCGTCGAAGAGAGGCGATCGAACGGAAGGAATGCGAAAACGGAAAAGGAACGAGGTCGAAGGAATGGAAAGCCGGGAAGAGGGAAGAGGGCGGAACAACGGAAAACTGGGGGGCGAGAAGGGGTCTTAACGCGCGGTTGGGGATCGGAATGGCACTAGTACAGGCTGGGCGACCTCTAGGGTCGCGCCATACTTCGCCCCGTGGCTGCCCATGCTCGAACGCCCGTTTTTGCAGGGCCGCCTCGAGCCGTGGCTTACCTACGCTTGCAGCGCGCGCGCTCATTACCTTTTCTGGCCGTCGAGGGTCGCGATGGGCCAGTAGTGCTCGGGTCTCCTGTCTCGGAAGAGTCCCCAGTTCCTGCGCATGTCCGCGATGGCGTCAAAGTCAAAGGTATGCGTCACAAAACCGCGTTCCTTGGTCGGGCACGGGTCTGCGGCTCCGTTGGCGAGCTTGGCGGGCTCGGCGCCGACTTGGGCGACGATGGCTCCGGTGGGGTCTGCGATAAAGGACCCTCCGTAAAAGGTAATTTCCGAGACGGGGTCTTCGAAGCGCTCGGTCCCAATGCGGTTGGAGGCGACGACTGGCACGACGTTGGCCGCGGCGTGGCCCTGCATGGTGCGGACCCAGTGCGGGTACGAGTTGTATTCTGGTGCGGGCGGCTCCGAGCCGATGGCGGTCGGGTAGAGCACGAGCTCGGCGCCCAGCAGCGCCGCGCAGCGCGCGCCCTCGGGGAACCACTGGTCCCAGCAGATGAGCGAAGAGATTTTGCCAAACTTGGTCGAGAACACCTGGATGCCCGTGTCGCCGGGCGAAAAGTACCACTTCTCCTGGTACCCGGGCCCGTCCGGGATGTGCGTCTTGCGGTAAAGGCCGAGAACGGTGCCGTCGGCGTCCACCATCGCCAGCGAGTTGAAGTAGGCGTTGCCGGCTTTTTCGAAAAAGCTGACAGGAAGCACAACGCCGAGCTCCTTGGCAAGCGAGGAAAAGCGCGCGATCACGGAATTGCCCTCAAAGGGCTCGGCCTCGTCGTAGTACTTGCTCTTCTGCTCCTGGCAAAAATACGGGGTGCGGAACAGCTCCTGCGGGTAGCGCGGAAATGCAAAGAGGGGGGAGAAGGGAGGGGTGAGGGAGGAGTGGGGGGGCAAGGGGTAGAGGGTGGAGAGGGGAGGTGGAGGAAAGGGGTGGAGTCTGAACGGGCAAGATGGCCGAGGGGCGAGGGCCCAGGCGGGCGGGGCACAGGTCGCGGCGGAAACCTAGACGGACGGGGCAGGTCCAGGCTCCCCGCCGAGACCTCTTCCCCGCAGGGGCGCGGCCCAGGATCGCGAGGGTCGCCGCGGGCGGCGAGAAGCGAGAGGAACATGGCCCCTTCGCCCTCCACCTCACCTTAGCTCCCCCCCCCCCCAACCCCATTTTTTCTCGCAGGAACCCTTCAACGCGCCTGGAGAAGGATGATGTTGGCTCCGGCTGCCGCGGCCTCGCGCACGAGCTTTTCGGCCTCGTCCTGCAAAGGATGATTCGATCGATTTGCGGTCGGGAGGGGATCGATCGATGGATCGCGAGCGAGGCGGAGCGCGCCGAAACCCGGCCGCCCTGCGCCGCCCTCGCGCCGCCTCTACGCCGCCCTTGCCGAGCCACTGCTGTCCCGAGGTCGCACCAGGTTGGCCTTGACGTCCCACGAACAGGGGAACTGCGTGACCGCGACGACGACCTCGCGAACCATCTTGGATTTGTTGCACAAGAGCGGGACGCTGGTCCTGGGCGAACAGGTCGCGCGAAAAAGAAAATGAACCGGGGGGCGGATGGTCCCGCGGCCGCGGGGACAACCCCTTTCGCGAGGCGGGGTGGATTCGCGGCGGACGCGCGCGTGCAGCCCGCCGCGGCGTGCGCGCGGCTCTGCGTCACGCCCTCGACCTCGTGTCGCGCCGCGCCCGGATCGATGCCACGCGCGCCAAGAGCTCCTGGATGCCGGATGCGTGGTCTGTCTCGATCGCGGTTGCTCCCTGTCCCCCGCACCCCACTCCCGAGCGCCATGGCCGCCACGCCCACCGCCGCGGCGTTTTTCGCCGAGCAACCCTCGCCCGCTTCGTTGGGCTACCGGATGCCCGGCGAGTACGAGCCGCACGAGCGCACCTACATGCTGTGGCCCGAGCGTCCCGACAACTGGCGTCTGAATGCCGTGTGCGCGTTTCGGGGGGTTGGCGTCGATCCGAGCGCGAGGGACGGTCGTCGCGCGGTCGTCGTGCGATCGGGGTCTCGCCAGCCCTCGCGCGGGCCGGAGGGTTGCGGCCGGGGCGCGGTCGCGATCGCGCTCCGGCTGCTTGCCGCTATTTTGGTCTGAGCGGGCGGTTTGTGCATCTCGAGCGTCGCCGGAAGGGTGCGGGGGCTCGAGCGCTCGTTCCACCCCCCCTCCCCCTCGGCGCGCGTGGCGGCTAGGGCGGCTGAGGCGGCTGCGGCGGCGCGGGCTGACGCGGCAGATGCGCTGCAGTTCCGGGACGCGGGGCAAATGCCGCGCACGCACCCGCCACGCGGTCCGCACGCGTCGGTCTGACCGGCCGAGACGCGGTGTGTGTCAGCGGTGTCGCGCACCGACATCGTTCGGAGCGTGCGGTTTGTGGGCGGGTGGGGCTTTGAGGTAGCTTGGGACGCGAGGGTGCGGGAGCGGGGGAGCGGCGGCGGGGGATGGTGATGCGCCGCGCTGAGGGCTGCGAGGGGCCGTCGGCGGAACGGTCGGTTTGGTTGCGGCTGCGTCGCGACGTCGAAGAGAGCATGTGAGGTGGGTGCGGAGTCGGAATGAGCGTGCGGGCGATTGGCGTGCGGTGAGATGCGGGGAGAGCGTGGAGGGGGGGTAGAGAGAGAGGAAGGGAGGGGCTGGAAGAGGCCTAGATGCTCGTTGTGGAGGTGTGCGAAAAGCCCAGGAGGGTCGGAGCGAGGCGGTTTGCGCCTTCTTTGCATTTTTTTCACCCCTTGACACCCCTTGGCTAGCCCGCTCCCTGCCCTTTTTTCCCTGCTTGGCGCTCTATCTCTCGCTCCCCTGTCCCTCCTTTTCCTCGTTCGTCCCATGCGCTTCCCTCTGTCCTCCCACCTTCCTTCCTGTCTTCCTATTTCTCCTTTTGCTCTCTCTTTCGCGTCATCTCCCTGTCCTTTTCTTCCCTCATCCCATCCACTCCCCATCATCCCGTCCCCTCCCTTTGGTTTCACCTCCCCCCCGCACTCCTCCACTCCCCCCCTCCCCCATCTGCAGTCCGGGCCAAAAGGCGTACGCCGCTGTTGCGACCGCGATTTCCGAGTTCGAGCCCGTGACCGTGCTCGCAAGCCCCTCTTCCGTCTCTACGGCTCGTTCGATGCTTCCCGCGCACGTCGAGGTCGCCGAGTGCCCCAACAACGACGCCTGGGTCCGCGACACGGGCGCCACGTTTCTGGTCCGCAAAAAGGGCGCGGGCGACGGGGCCGGTGCGACCGACGCGGCTGCCTCTTCCGCCGACCTCCCCGCTCTGGCCGGCATGGACTGGACGTTCAACGCGTACGGCGGCGAGGTGGACGGCATCTACGCCGACTGGTCCGCGGACGACCGCGTGGCGGCGTTGCTGTGCGCGCGGCACAAGGCTCGGCGGTTCCGCGTGCCTCTGGTGCTCGAGGGCGGCTCGATCCACTCGGACGGCGAGGGCACGGCGCTGGTGACCGACCAGTGCCTGCTGCACCCCTCGCGCAACCCGTCGCTCTCCAAGGCCCAGATCGAGGCCTGGCTCGAGGCGACGCTGGGCGTGCGCAAGGTGCTCTGGCTCCCGCACGGCCTCGCGCACGACACGGACACCAACGGCCACGTCGACGACGTCGCGTGCTTTGCCAAGCCTGGAACCATCATCCTCGCGTGGGACGACGACGAGCATGGCGACAACAGGCAGTTTGCCCTCGAGAACGAGCGCTACCTCCGGTCCGAGACGGACGCCTGCGGACGCACCCTCGAGATCGTCCGGCTGCCAAACCCTCCGCGCATGACCTACACGCACGAGGACGTTGCCTCGCTCACGCCCTGCGACCCCACGATTCCCAACGACCGCGTCGAGGGGACGCCGCTCGCGCCCTCGTACGTCAACTTTTACATCGCCAACGGGGGCGTCGTGGTGCCCCAGTTTGGCGACGAGCGCACAGACGCCAAGGCGCTGCAGGTGCTCGCGCAGGCCTTTCCGGACAGGAAGGTCGTCGGCGTCCAGACCCGGGAGATCATTCTCGGGGGCGGAAACATCCACTGCATCACGCAACAGGTGCCGAAGACGGCCGAGACGGCGAGCACCGAGGGCAA
>PEIA01002489.1:0-11129 GCA_003613005.1 Prototheca ciferrii
CCCCCCTCCAACGCACGCTCTGGTAGTCGCGCGCCGCCTGAGCCATCGCTTCGCCCATGGCAAAGCTGTGCATCTGGCTCTTGGTCTTGGCGAGCGTCTCGGCGTCCATGGTGCTCCGGCTGCAAAGTCGCACGCGTTGCGCGGATCGAGGGCGGCCGGCCGAAATGTGCGTGAGCGACGCGCGGAGGCACTCGGACGCCTGCGAGGCGACGCGGGGCGCGCGCGAACGGGCGGAAGTGCAGATCTGCGCTCGAAAAGGCCGACGAGCCCGACGCAACGACGCAGCGCTCAAATGAGGACGCGGACAGCCGCACGCACAGCGCCAAGCACGCGGCGCGGGTGGTTGCGACGTTTGACCTGCGAGGGGCAGCGACGCGCGCCCAGAAGCTCGTCTGCGCGGGCGCGAGCTCCGGAGAGCAAGCCGCGCCGGGGGGGGAGGGGGTCGTCGACCCGCCAAAGGCCAAGCGACACGCGACTCCTCCGTTCGACCGCCTCTCGCGACTCGCATCGGCGCGTTCGATGCGCACCTCCTTTCGCCGATTCTCGAAACGCGGCACTTTCAAAGCGCACCTCCCGGAGAAAACGACGCGCAGATGGGAACGGACGCAAAGAGCTTGTCCCAGGCCAACAGAGGCGAGCAGCCGAAAAGTTCACGCTTCGCTCGACGTCTGCCGTTCTCGGCATGTACAACGCATGTCGACTTTCGTCGTCGTACCTCCTCCAACGTCTGCTGGGTTGATGCGTTCCCGATCGCGCAAAAGTGCACCGAAGCGACGCGAGCAGCACCTCCCGGCACCCCATTCAAAAAGAGAGCCTTACATAATGCGGGTGCACGTGGGTGCGGCAGATGTGGCTCAGGCGTCGGTTCTGCCGAGATGCCGACGAGGCGCCGGCAGGAGACTGCGTGGCGGCAGAGCCGTCAGGCTCTCCTCCCCAGGCAAAGTGCCAGCTCGGGGAAAGGGCTGCGGGCGAAGGGCGGCAGGCCGCGGGCGCCGAGGCGAGCATGGAGCACAAAGGCAAAGATGCCCAAGACGCCGTGGCGCGCAGACGGCGCTTCGCTGCCTCTATGCGGGCGATTCGACCGCACGGGGCGGTGTCCGCGGGCAGGAACGCGGTCGGCCGGGCGACCAGAGCTCGGATCGAACCAGATCCAAGTCAGGGCATGCAGAGCAAAGCTCTTCCGACCTCTCCGACGCCACGCGCCGAAAGGCAAGAGAAAATGAGACGAGGTCGGAAAGGATACAAGGCACGCGTGAGATGGGGGTGAAGAAACAGGATGGCTATAGACGGGAGCGGCGCGGGAACGCGCGGCGCGGTGGGGGAGGTGGGAGACGAGAGACAGGGGATGACGAGGCGAGAGGAGGGGGGGGGGTGGCAGACAGATTAAACGAGGGGACACAGGCGATCGGGGCGGAAAGAACGAGAAAAGACGGGGGCAACTGCAGTACTGTGTGCATCAAAGCGAGCGCATGGACGCGCCACGCCTTGCGCATCGCGCAAACGCGCGTCGCAGAAACCAAACCAACGGAAAAAAGGAGTCTGGGGGATACAAGGGCAGAGCGTCTGGGGGAGAGCGGGGAAGCGCCGACGCTCCGTAAACGCAACGTCCCTCTGACTTCTTCAGGCGGTGGTCCGCCGCGAAAAAAAAAAAAGATAAAAACAAAGAAAACGGACCCCGAGAGCAAAGACGACGAAGAGGCGAGGGCGCCGACGGGTCCCTCATCGCTCCCTCACCGCTGCTCGGCTCCCACGGTCGCGCTCAGACCCCCTAGCTCCCGCCCTTGGCGCCGGGGGTGCCGGCTCCGACGGTGCCCTTGGTCTCGGCCCAGGTGTCGAGCGCGCGCTTGGCCGCCTTGAAGCGGCTCTCGGGATCCGAAGGCACGGTCTTCGAGGCGTTCATCTTCGACGACGTGCCCTGAATCCACTCCTTGTGCGCGTCTCCGGTCTTCATCGCGGCCGCCTTCATCGCCTCGAACGAGTTGGGGCTCTGCGGGAAAGGGCGAAGAAACAGGGGAAAAGGGTGAGGAGCGCGAAGCAAATGAACAAAAGGACGCCTCATTCCGCGTCCCTCTGCGCGACGTGATCGCAGGCGCGTCCACATCGTCGCAATGCGCGCGTCTGAGCGAATACGCCCGGCCCCAGAAGGGGACGCCGCGCGCGCACGCTGCAACGCGCGTCGCATTTCGCCCGACACCCGGTTCGGGTCACGCGGCCCCGGCGAGTGCGGGACAGCTTCCGGTCGCGCGCCCCCAACGCTCCCCTGCCAGCGGTGGGGCCCCGTCCCCCCCCCCCTTTCCCCTCCTCTCCCTCCCGTCCCGGCTCCTCCCGCGGCACCTCTGCCTGCCCGACCTTTCGTCCTGCGGGCCTCTCCACGTCACCGTGGTGCGGTGGGGAGGCGTGACCAGCGCACGCCTCGCGGGTCGGGGCGCTTTGCGGCCGAGCCGTTCCGACATGACATTGTTCGTGCGTTCCCGATCCGTAAGCCGCGTACCACATTCGCAGGGCCAGCAGAGCTGGACATGCGACGCACGACCGCGGCGCCGAGAGTCCGACACGCGCGCTGGCGCGTCGAGGACAGGACGGCCGCGGAGGAAGAGGCGAACGCGGAAAGCATGTCGAGCGAGTTCTCTCTGCAAACGGCAACGGGAACAATCGTGCGCAAAAGACGTCCCGAGAGCCCCGCGCGAGCCGGCTTTCGGCGCGACCCGCGGGGCGAGGGGAGCGCGGGAACGACGGGACGGCGGTCCGCCGAAGGATCGGGGAGGCGATCACCGAAGCCTCGGCGCCCGGTCGAGGCGCGCCCACGGCGCACCGCATCGGGAAAAGGCGACAGGGGGCGTGCGGGGGCTCCGAAGCGGTCGGCGCACCGGTGCGCGATTCCGAGACGGCCGGCCGACCGTTCGCCAACCAATCGCGCGCGTAGGTGGCGCGGCCCCGCCCCCCCCCCTCGTCGGCCGAGGCGCGGTTTGCGCGTTGCGAAAGCCTCGAAAAATCCCGGCGGTCTCGGATCGGTCCGCAAAGCCGCCCCAGCTCCTCGCCGCTTCGCCCGGGATCCCCGCGCGCGCGGGGACCAAGGCGCGATGGCCGCACAGCCGTACAGCGTGCGGCTTGCGCCTGATGCCGCGCGCGCGCTCGTCCACAAGGGAGGCGCAATCGTTCTTCTGGACGTCCCCCCCGGGACTGCCATCGGCATCGATGCGCAGGCGAGTTTCTAGGCGCGCCGCGCGAGGCCAGAGCGGACGTCTCGTCCTAGGGTGGCAGGCAGGCGGAGGGTGGGAACGGGCGTCGCGCTGCGGATGCAGAGCGGGCGACGAGGAAGTTTCAGGCGGGAGGGGGGCGCAAAGGTGCGTGCAACGGCCGATTTGCCCCGTGCGCTGCGCATTCGTACGCCAACGTTGCCGCTCGTTTGTCCGGTAGTTGCGCACGCGAGCATCCAGCAAGGGCGCGGTCGGTTACTGGGATGAGACCTCGCTTTCTGCTCCTCGCTGCCCGCCCGCTCTAGCGCGACCGTTGCTGATCGTCTTTTGCCCGCCTCCTCCCCCTCCTTTTTTTTTTTTCCCGTCCCGCCGTTTTGGGCACGTTTTGGGTTGCAGATTTTCGTGACGGGTTTGAGCTTTTGCGGTGTCAAGATGGTTCCTCCGGGCGTGCACGCGGTCTCGTACGCGCTCTCTTCTTCTTCGCAATCATCGTCCTCCTCTCCCGGGTCGCCTCCCCCGACCTCCTTTGGCCCTCCGACGGTGTTTTTCGTGGTCGCCGCAGCGGGAGAGGCGACGGTGCGACGCATGGACATGACCACTGAGACGCTGGTGTCCGTGGACGAGGAGACGGCGCGCGCGTACGCGCGGGGCGTCGCGACGCGTCCTGACCTCGACGCGCGCCTGGCGCCCTACGACCTGAGCTCCCTGGCCGCCTGGCGGGCGCTCTCGTCGCACCTCGACGCCGACGTCGTGCGGCGCATCGCGCCCGTGGGGGGAGACGTCTGCGGCGCCGAGGAGGGCGAGGCCTTTGAGGGCGACGGCAAGGGCGGCAGGACCGACGCTGAAAAGGCCCTCGACCGCTCGCTGCAAGAGGCCCGGGAAAAGAGGAGGACGAGGACAGAGGGAACGGGGGGAGAAGCAAAAGGGCCACCGTTGGCGGCGGAAAACGTCGTCGGACTCGAAGAGGATGGCACGCGCCAGATCACCGCAAGCAGCAAGAGTGACCTCGATCCCTCCCGTTCCAAAGCGGCCCTCGGCGCCGAGCCTGACGCCGTGGCCGCGACCCCCCCTGGCTTTTCCCCCTCTCCCTCCTCGGCCGCGACCCACACTGGCTTTTCCCCCTCTCCCTCTTCGGCCGCGACCCACACTGGCTCCTCCCCCTCCCCCTCTTCGGCCGTTCCCCACCGCGCACCGCGATGTTTCTTCACGCCGCTGCCGCGCGTCGTGCGCCCGGCTTCTTCCTCACCAGCCGCGCTGACGCTTGCCAACATGGACAAGTCCGTCGCCCTGCGCGAGCTCGTCGCCAAGGCCTACCGCGGCGACCCGGGCGCGCTCGTTGGCGAGCTGCAGTTTGCCTTTCTCGCCTTTCTCCTGGGCCATTCCGCCGCGGCCTTTGCGCAGTGGCGCGCCATGACGAGCCTCTTGCTCTCGTCGCCCGACGCGGCGGTTCAAGACGACCCAAAGGGACTCTTCCAAGACGCCCTCGACGCCCTCCTCGCGCAGCTCGCCCTCGCCGACGCAACCCCGACCAAGAACGCCGCCGCCTCCCAGGGCGCCGCGTCGGCTTCCCGCGGCGGAAGCGAGCTCTCGGCCGACGCTCCGGGCGCCGCCGCACTCTCCTCCGCGGCGCTCTTCTCCGAGATCGAAGACGACACAGGACTCCGGAAGCTCGCGCGCAGGTTTCTGGCAGCGCTCGAGGAAGACCGAGCGCCCCCGGACGTCCGGCGCCGCGCGCGCGCGCTCGCGCAAGCCCTGGGAGGAGGCCCGGTCGAGCGCCCCGTCGTGCGCAGAGGAGACGAAGACGAGGGAGAGGAGGAGGAGGACGAAGACGGGCCCACAATCGTTGACGCCGCAGACCTTCCGGAAGGTTACCTCGATGGGCTCGTCTAAACTCATTTCGTTGCAATCGCAGAACAAACGGTCGCCGACGGCAGAAGGACCGGGGCATGGTGGGCAGGTGTGCGGAAGGCAAAGGGAAGGCGGCCTTTCTCTGGGCGCGGCGGCAGACGGAAACGAACGCGCCGAAATCAAAACTGGCAAAGGGGCGGCGCGCGCCGAGTGCAACAAAAAGGGAGCGCACGCGCAATCGCGGACGAAACGACGTCGGTGGTCGCTTGCGCGCGCGACCGAGACCGTCGGCGTCCTTCGAACCGCACCCTCGCGGCGTGCCCTCGCCGCCGCGAAGACCGACCGCGGCGCGGGCGCGCTCCCTGGGGAGGGCTCGCGGCGCGCCCGCGGGCGCGCGAATCCGAACGCCCGACAGGTGCGCGATCGCGGGGTCTCGATAGCACGGCACGGCTCGCACGATCAGATCGCAGCGGTGGCTCTTCTTTGGGAACGCAGAAAGGCCGAGGAGACGCGTGGGGATTGCGAGGGCGGCGCTCGGCGCCCTCGCGTAAGGCGCTCGAGGGGGCCGCGCTCGACTGGCTTGAGTGGCAAGACGCGCGTCGGGCTTTGCGCCGCCGACCGGCAATATACTTGCGTGTCTGAGACGACGTAGACGCCATGGAATGCCGCGATACGCCTCCCGGCGAGATCCGGACGCAGAAAAAAGTCCACTCGCCGTGGTCTGCCCCTCAAGACCGTCGCAAGCGCAACAAGAACGGCGCGGGCAACGGCGCGCAGTTTGCCGAGGATGTCGAATTCGCTTCTCCACCCAAGCGCATGCACGGTACGCTGCTCTGGATCCTGTCGCGAACTCCCCGAGCAGAGAAAATGGAAAGGGGTGCTCGGTGCGCGCGCCGCAGGGCCGCGGTCGGTCGCCGGTTTCCTCTGGGCCCGCGCACCACGCGAGAGCCGAGAGGGGGCGGAGAGGCGGGGCGGAGAGCGACAGCGCCGGCGCCGCGAGCGGGGGAGGGGGCCCAGAACGACAGACGAACGAGGCCGCACCGCGCGTCTGGCGTGCGAGGGGGCTGCGAGAGGGGGGTGTGCGAAGGAAGGGGGGCTGGAGCGGGATCGAGGGTGCAGCGGAGCAGGCGGACGCGGACTCTGCCGTCGACGGGGGGCGGAGGGGGTTGCTGGTAGCCCGAGAGACGGGGGCGGGGGAGCTGCCTTTCCTTTCTGTGGTATATGGTGTTTGTTTCACCTTTGGTTTCTCTCTTTCGTGTTCTTCTCTTTTCCTCCCACGCTCTACGTTTCATTCTTCCTCCCTGTTCTCTGCATTCATCATTATTTACCCTTCCTCCCTTTCTCTCTCCCCCTCTCTCTCTCTCTCTCTCGCTCTCTCGCTCTCTCTCTTTTCGCTATTGTTTTCCTGCCCTCCTGCTCTTTCTCTTTGCGTCGCATAGGAGCGCAATCTCCGTCGTCCCGGTCTCCGTTTGCTCCGAGTCCTCTTGGCGAGCGCGAGTCGTCGTGGCTGCTGGCGGGGCCTCCTCGCAGCCACGCGTCCTCGTCGTCGCCGTCGGGTCCCGAGGACGAGCGCGGCGAGGCTTCCGGGCGGCGCGGCCTGGTGCCGCTGCGGTTTGGCCGCACGCCCGACGATCTGGACCGCGGCGGGAGCGACGGACACGTCGACTCGGACGATGCTATCTTCTCGGAGGCTTCCTTTTCGGAGCGTGAACACTCTTCTCCGACTGCTGCGCACGAGCACGCCAGGCGTAGGGCACATGGGCACGCGCATGCGCTTGGACGCGAGTCTGGATCTGCGCCCGTCCCGAACGCCGACGGGGCCGCGTCCGGCGCGCCCCCCGCCCCCACGACTTCCTCGGACGCCTCTGCGGAGTCTCCTTCGTTTTCGAGTCCAGAGGGCTGGAACAAGGCTCGAAAGCGGTGCGAGCGGCGCGCTGCGGCTGTGGAACTGCTCGTATCTCGTCGAGCGGGCTCGACGCCCCCCTCGGGCAGCGACGTTCCCCTCCCGGACGGCTCGCTCGGTTGGGCTCGACGCACGATCGGCCCGCTCCCCCCCTCGCGCGCGGCGGCGCCGCACTCGCCGTCGTCCTCGGCGTGCGGGGACGCGACTCCAGGCCAACGGCACGTTTTCGGCCTAGCGTCTCCCTCAAGGCTCGAGGCTGAGGCGACTGAGGAAACGAACGGGCCCACCCACGGCCGACGAGACGGAGCCCTCGGGTCGACGCAGACCTCGCCGCTCTTGGGCCGCGGCCGGCTGCCTTCGGCCGGTGCCGCGCTCGCGAACCTCCGCGCTGGCGTGCATTGGAACGGCATCGCAGGCGGCGGCGTGGGCGGCTGCGGAGGCGGAAGCGGGAGCGAGCGCGACGCCATGCTTCGGGCGCTGACGGCCGGAGGCCCTGAGCCCGAGGGCGCGGCCAGCCTCGCCGAGCCCAGCGACCTCCCCGCGCTCTCGCCGTGCGCGCTCGACGCCGATGCCGCGGACGGGGCGGACGAGACGGACGAGACCCATGCGTTCGCCCTCTCGGACGCCGTTCCGCCCCTTTGCCGCAGCCGCGTCGGGGGAGGGGGAGCCGCCGCCTCGAACTCGGCAACAGCCTCGGCCGCCCTGGGAGCGACCACCCCTCCCCCGGCAGCACGCGGACCGGGGGTGGCCTCCCCGGGTGCCCCAGCGGCCAGCGCCGGCGGCCTCTCCCCGGGGCCGGGCAGACGCTCGCTGCCCGGCAGCGCGAGCTCCACGGCGACGCACGTCGACGGCTCGGACGCGCGCATCGGAGCCGCACACGACGCGTTTTCTTCTCCGCACCACGATCATCATCACCTCCATCATCACCGCTTCAGAACGGGAAGCGACGTTTCTGGCGCCTCGGCCCTCCGTTTCGGAACCGAAGCAGATCCCGCCGCCGCCGCCGCCGCCGCCGCTGCCGCCGGCGCCGGCGCTGCTGCCTGCTCCTCCGGGGCGGCGGCCTGTGTCTCCGTCTCGGCGTCGTTTCCGGGCGCCTCGGCCACCCCGCCCGTCCCCCGGCGCGGCTCGCGCCCGTCGTGCTTTGCCGGCATCTCGCCCTCCCCGGACGGCGCGAGGCGCGGCGCGGCCAAGCGGGGCGGCTGCGTGGGCGAGGAAGCGAGGATCCCGTCCCGCGAGGACCCCAGCGATGAAGAGCACGGGCTCTTCCGGCCAAGCTGGGGCGCGGGCCCGGCTCCGGCCCTGGCCTCGGCCCCAGAGGCGGCTCCAGCGGCCTCATCCCCGGACCATGCGCGGCGCGAGCTCTGTGCCTCGCACGCGGACGTGGGCATGGAAATCGAAGACGAGGACATAGACGCGCGCGCAGGGCGCTACGCTCACGCGTGCTTTGGACGCAGCGCGGCGCCGCCCGCACAGCATCCGGATCGCCAGGACGACCTGCCAAATGCCTCTCACATGGCAGCCTCCATGGCCCACCCCATGGCCCACCCCACGGCCCACCCCATGGCCCACCCCATGGCCCACCCCATGGCTCCCCACCCGACCGCCATGAACGCGACGAGCGCCTGGCTTCCGCCCGTCGCGCCGACGTCGCGCCTGGCGTCGCGTCCGAGTCGTCTGTGTCTCGCAGATCCGGCGTCGGCGTCCCCCACGGCGCGCCAGGCCGAGCTGAGCGCCGAGCGTCTGCTGTCTTCCCGCCAGGCGGCCACCTCCCACGGCTCCCCAGGGCAGGTCTCCGGCTCCGGGCCCTCGGGCGAGACGCCCGGCGGCCGGCGGGCCTTTGGCTTTGCGTCCTCCTCGTTCGCCTCGCCCAGGCCGCACGATGAACGGCTTCCGAACGGCCGCGGCAGCCCGTCGACGCACGGGCTGCGACAGCCCTCGGCCTCGCCCTCGGCCGAGAGCCCGTCCTCGGCCTTCCAGACCCCAACCGCCTCGCGCCTCGGCGCCCGCGCGCCGGACCCGGACGCGCCCGCCGGCGTGCCGCAAGCCTACCTCTGCTCGCGCTGGATCGCGCGCGAGGACGACACGTCATCATCCTCGTCCTCGAGCGACGACGACGACGACGACGACGACGACGACGACGCCTACGGCCGAGGCGCAAGGAGACGAGGCAGCGGCCCTCCCTGGGGCCGGGGTTCCGCCAGACACGGCGCAGCCCGCAAAGCCGACGGGAGCACTGGACGCGCGAGAGCGCCGGTTTTCAACGCTGACGCGACGATGATGCGTCTCAATGACGACGACGACCGCGACGACCACGACCAGCAGGAGGACGACGACGAGTGGGCGATCCGGGCAGGCCTCCCGTCCGCCAGAAGAGGCGAGGACAGTCCCCGGGCCCGCCTCAGTATCGGTATCGGCCCCGGCTCCGGCTCCGGCTCCGGCTCCGGCTCCGGCTCCGGTTCCGGCTTCGGTTTCTGTCATGGCATGAGCATGGACGCGGGCGCAGACGACGTCGGACCGGCGTTTCCGCCGGCCGGCCAACGCTCGGCCTCGATCTTCGAAGACGATGCCGAGGACTTTGTGCTCTGCACAGACCCCTCCTTCGACCCCCTGCGGCGGCTCACGCTCTGCGACGACGAGGAAGAACATGAGGAGCGTGGAGAGGCTGCGGGGGAACGCGCCCATCACCTCGCCCACCGCCCGGACGGCGACGGCGCCGTCGCCTCCCCACGACGGCGGCCCGCACCTCCGCGGGGGGGCGCGTCCGGCATCCCGGGCATCGCCCATCCCGCCATCTTCGCGCAGCAGCTTGACGTCTCGCTGTTGGTGCCCGAGGCGGTCGACCCCTTTGCGCCGCACCGCCGCCTCGCCGGCACCCTCGCGTCCGCGGACGGCCGCCCCGCTCCAGACGGCCGCCCCGCTCCGGACGGCTCCCTCGCCCCCTCGACGCTGCACGCGCCCGCAGCGCACCTCCCCTGCGCGCACCGGGGTCTCCGCGGCCCGGTTTCGTCGCGCGCCGAACGCGCCATGGAACGTCGCGGCTTTGCGCGCCCCTCGTCGCACGGCGCGCCGCGCGAGGCCTTGTCACCGGCGCCCTTTTCGCCGGCGCGCGCCCGGCCGGACGCGGGCCTGCGGCCGCTCGGGCTCCTGGAGGCCCTGCGCTCGGGGGCCTATCCGGATGCGCCTCCCACGCCGCGGACGCTGGACGCCTGCCTCCGGGAACTTTGCCGCGCGTCGCCCTCGAAACACCCCAAGGACATCGAGGAAATGGTCGCAGAAGTCTGTGCACTCTCAAAGGCAAAACCAACCGCCTCCGTGCTCCGAAAACTCGACCAACTCTGGGCAGCGCACGAACAGCTGGCGGCAGAGTAGACGCCCAGAGCAAACTGCCCACACGCACACGAGCGCACGCACAGCGAAACGCTCGAGCAGGCACCTCAAAAGGGCCCACAAAGGACGCACGCACGGCGACGCGGGCATGCCAGCCACACGACATGCACATGACATGCACGACAGGGGGAGGGAAAATGGAAAGGGATGCGACCTGTCTAGACCTGTCTGGACGGCGTGAAAGCGCAGGCAGTTTTTTTTTATTGGGCGCAGACGGAATGACCGAAAGGCAGTTGGAGCATCGGAGAGTCGATCTCGACCACTTTGAAGCCCCATCTTGCCGCGCGTCGCCGGCGTCAATTTGTCACCATCCGGCCATCGACATTTGTTCGTCGCTGGCATCCGCCACATTTCCTGTGTTTCCTCTTCCATCTTTTCGATTCGATCAATGCTGCCATTCGCAGAGCGCTCTTCTCGCACACGTTTTTTTCTCGTTCTCGCTCTCTCTTTCTTTTCCGTTTTCAAAGAGGTGCGGCGACCTCTCCAAGCCCCTCTTTCGCTGCAGACGACGGATTGGATCGCGCCTTTTTCGTTTTCCTTTTTCTCAGCTCGGCTCACTCGCTTTCTCAGCTCGAACGCAATCGCTGTGCCCGAGCAGCTCTGCAGTCTCCTCAGCCTCCTGCGATGCCACCACCTCCGTCCATAGCTCCCTCCCCAGGTCGCGCCCCTTCTTCCGAAGGCGCAACGTAGATCGCGATACGATTCAGACCGTTCAAAAGGAGAACACAAAGGAGAGAACGGGGGTCGGGAACGAAAGGAGGTACCGCGTCCGGCGTGCCCCCGCTTCGACGCGC
>PEIA01002500.1:0-14602 GCA_003613005.1 Prototheca ciferrii
AAGGCGTCGCGGAGGGGGGGGGGGGGGGAAGAGATGGGTGGCACGCGCAGGAAGGGGTGGGCGCGTGAAAGCGGTCGAGGCCTGCCGCGGTGGCGGCTCGCGCGACGCGATGGGCGCCCGAGGTGGGGCGAGCGTCGACGACGAAAAGACGGTGGCGAAAGAGACGGCGGGGGCGCGGCCGAGGCGGGGTACAAGAGAGCCGCGAGAGCTGCGGCACATGTAGACGAAAGAAAGAAAGAAAAGGGCAAGGGGGGGCGAAAGAGAGGAAGAGAAGACGGCGTGCGAAAAAGGTCCGAGGGGGGAAGAGAAAAAGGAAGAGGCAAGCGGCGTGCGAGAGGGAGATCTCAGTAGTAGTCGCCGTACGTGGCGTCGGCGTTCGACCGAAAGGACCAGAAGAGGAGCGCCGAGCCGAGGACAAAGCCGCACTGCACGACCGAGCCGACGCCCGCGGCGACGTGCGTGCCCGCGTGCGAGCAGTTGAGCAGCAGCACGACCGAACCGACCACGGCGCCAAAGGCCACCAGAAAGGAGAAGAGCAGCCAGAGCCGCGCGCGGGTCTCGGCGCCCTCGTCGCCGCTGTCGCGGGCCTCCTCGAGGTCGCGACGAGGGATCAGGTTGATCAGAAGCAACGCAATCGTCGCCACGATGCCGGGAAGGTTGTACGAAAACGGATAGCCGCCCGGACTCGCAATCTTCTCGATCACCAAAGCGTCCGCCCAAGCCGCCCACCCCAGACCGAACAAGACCCCAGCTCCGATCGGACCCCACGTCCGAGCGCGCTCGTTCAGAGCGTCCCAGTCAACCTCCCCGTACAAAAACCAACGCGCCAACGACTGCATCGAGACACACGCAAACACGCACAGAAAGAAACCAAAAGAAACAAACACACGCACGCGAGAGGTGGTCACACGCAAGACCGGCGGACAACGGACCACGCGCAAACGCGCGCGCCCAGGACTGTAGGGGAGGGCGAAAGCGAAACGCGGGCCGCGAGACGGGAAGAGGACAAACAGACGCGCGCCCGGGACACACGACCGAAGCGTGGACTGCGCAAACAGAGAAAAAAACGACGCAGGGTGCGCGAACGACCACGCCACGACCGCAGCAAGAGGACGCGCGGCGCGACCACCACGAACCATCCCCCTTCCCTCCTTCCTTCCCTCGCTCGTCTCTCGCCTCTGAGCCGGTCGACCCTCTCTCGCCGGCCGGCCCGCGCCCCGTCTCCCCTCGCCCCCCGTCCGCTCCGACCCGATCCCTCCTCCTCTCGCCCCACCCACCACCGCTCCCTCCTCCGCCCTCTCCGCCCCGCTTCCCTCGTCCCCTCGAGCCATCGCGCGCCGCGGGGCGGCATCGCCTCCGTCGGTCCCCCTCCACCTCGCCCGCTCCCCCGCGCGGCCAATGCTCGCGCAGCGCGTTCCGCTCGTGCCGGTCTTGCTCTTCTCGCCGGGCAGACCCGCGCATCGCTTCCTGTCGGCGCGGTTTGGCCTGCGGACCTGCGCGCGTCCTGCCGCGTCGCGACCCCTCGGCGGGCCGACTCCGCGGTCGGCGTGACAGCAGAGCCGGTCGCCACCTGATCGGGAGCGCGGTTGCCGCGCTCGTGCGCACGCCGCGATCGACGATCATAGAATGCGACCTGAGGTCTGAGTCCCCGCCGCGGGTCGCTCGTCGCAACATGGCCGGAGTGGGAGTCCCGGTCGACGCGCGTCGGGGCCCCGGCCGCGTGGCGCTTCCTCCCCCGCCTCAGATCGTGGAGCCTCTGCTCGCGCTCCCGGATCCTCCCGTCTCGGAAGATGAGTTTCGGAAGCTGTGGGGCATTTCCTATGCCGAGGAGGTGCGATCCGCGACGCAACGGCGCTGGCGGTCCTCGGCGGATGCCGCGGCCGGGCGGAGCGGAGGGGTTCGGGCCACAGCGCGGCCCGAGCGGGAGGCGATACCGTGGGGTGGGAGCACGCCGTGAAGCCTAGCACATCGGCACGCGGGCCGAGAGAACCGGCGGGGCGGGTGGGGGGGAGGGGGTGGGCGAGGGAAAACGGGCGACAGAGACGGAACGGCACAGGGGGAGCGGCCGGAGCGACGGACGGCAGGCAGAGGCAGAGGGGAGGAGGGGGGAGGCGGTGGGCGGTGGGCGGGAACGGAACGGAGCAAGGGTGAAGGGTGGGGGGGGAGGGGGGAACGGAACGAAAGGGGGACGCGCTGGGAGGGCGCGGTGACACGAAGGGAGGGGGCTCGTGCGCCGGGCTCTGCGGCGCGCTCCCGTCCTGTCTCCCATCACGGAGGGCTGTTCGCCGTGACGCGGCCGCGGCCGCTTCCATGCCGCGCTCTGCCCCTCGCGTTCGCGAAGCGGACTCTTTCCATCGCGTAGCCTTTTCGTTCTACATAATTCGCACACGCAACGTAGCGCACAGACGAGCGGATCTTGCCTTTTTTCCGTGTTGAATCTCTCTCTCCCTCACCCCATGGCTGCCTTGCGATCTTTTGCCATTGCAATGTCTTGGTCCACTGGCGTCGTGGCTGTGTCTTGATCGGCGATCGGTGTGCGTGCGCGTGTATGTGTGTGTGTGTGTGTGTGTGTGTGTGTGTGTGTGTGTGTGTGTGTGTGTGTGCGGTTTGGTTTCGTTCTTGCGTTCTTGTTCTGATGCCATTTTCTTTTCTTTTCCTTTCTTTTCATTCACCCCCCCCCCCCCCGCATCCTCTGCCCCATTGGGTGCGTAGGAGCGTCGTTTGGTGTTGTTTCGCGAAAGTGTTGAGAAGACGACTGGACCGTTGCACTCTCGGTATGACAATGCGTATTTGCGCCGTTTTTTGCGTGCTCGTTCGCACGAGTTGGTGCCTGCGACGCAGAATTTCCTCAAGCATCTTCGTTGGCGCGAGGAGCATGCCGTGGACGACATTTTGGAGACGTTTTCGTTCGGCGAGCGCGACGCTGTGCTGTCCATGTACCCCCAAGGCTACCACAAGACGGATCGTCGGGGCCGTCCCGTGTACGTGCAGCACCTGGGCCAGGTCAACCTGTCGAGCCTGACGAGCATCACGACGGAGGCTCGGATGCTTCGGTACCACGTGCAGGAGTACGAGCGTTGCATGCAACGCATCTTCCCGTGCTGCTCGCTGGCCGCCGGCGTCCGCGTGACGCAGTCGCTGACGATTCTGGATCTCAAAGGCGTGTCGATGCGCCAGTTCACGGGCGAGACGCAGCGCATCCTCAAGGAGATTGTGACCATCGACTCGGACAACTACCCGGAGACCCTCGGCGCCACGCTCATCATCAACGCGCCGCTGGTCTTCAAAGTCATCTTCCAGCTCGTCAAGCCCATGCTCGATGCTCGCACGCTCGCCAAGGTCAAGATCCTGCCTCGCAACTACCTTCCCGAGCTCATCAAGTGGATTCCGGAAGAGAACATCCCGTCCTACCTCGGCGGCAAGAGCAAGGGAAGTCTCATCGACGACGCAGGGCCCTGGCAGGACGCCATCAACGCCAAGGTCGTTGACGCCTTTCTCGATTGGAGAGACAAGGGAATCACCGATCGAGCAGGAGGAGGAGGAGGTGGAGGAGGAGAACATGGCAGCTTGGGAGGCCTCGAAAACGGAGAGGCGGGAGGAGCAGCGGCGGACGCGGGCGGTACAGCCTACGGCTCCTCCGAATCTGCCGAAACGGCCATGGCGACGGCCGTGGCGGGAACCTCGACGGACGACAACGAAGTCGGCTCGGGCCCCGCCGCCCATACCCCGACCCCCATCTCCCGACCCCTCCCCCCCTCTGCTGCCCCTGCCACTGCCACCGCCTCTCCTGCCGCCCCTGCGGGAGGATCGTCGGACGAGGATGATTTTTTCGACGCGCGCGGCCGTCGCGAGTCGCTGACGATGCCGTCGTCCTTTGACGACCAGGGACGTCCCCTGCTGACCGCGCCGCTCTCCACCGAGGAGAGCCCCTTGCCCTCGCCTGCCGACGACTGGGCAGGCAGAGGCGGGGGCGGGGGCGGAGGCCCCCGGGGCGACTGGGCGGGGCGGGCCGGGGGGGGTGGCGCGTGCTCAGAGTCCGAGGCGGGCTCGACGGCGCCTCTGTTTTCCAAGGCTGGCGAGGGCTCGAGCGGCGCGGCCTCGTCGCCTCTGGGAGCCTCCGCCGGCGCCGGCGCCGCCGGCCCAGGCGCCGTGCAGTCTCGCCGGGGGGGGGTCGGGGGGAGCGGAGAGGTGCAGCTGAGCGCGTCGGAGGCGGGCGCACTGGGACGGCTTCCCGACGGCGCGCACCGCGTCCCCCTGCTGGCGCGCGTCCGGGCGCTCGAGCAGCGGCTCCCGGCCGCCGCGCGGCCGCTCAAGCGGCGCGTCTCGCCCTCGGCGATCGCGCCCGACGGCATCGGGACGGGCACGCTCAACTCTCGCGTCGCAGCGCTCGAGAGGGCCATGGACGCCCTCCTCGCGGCCCAAGAAGCCGTCCTCAACGACCCAGCCGCAGCAGCAGCGAGGGACAGAGCAGGACGAGGATGCTGCTGCTTTCAATAGACGAAACACAACCGAAAAGAACAAGGAAAAACCAGAAGAACGCGGGGGGGAGACGACGAAAATGCAACGCCGACGATGCAGCATCGATGAGGACGATGCAACAAGCGACGACAGCAAGAAGAGCGGCGACTTTCAGGACGTCGATGCCCGTTCGGGCCACCAGCTCATCTCCTGATCGTCAGCCCCGCCGGCACGCCTTGCCTCGTTCCCGGCTCACCACCTCGTCCCCTGCCCGTCTCTCCCCCAGTTCGCGTCCTTGCTTCCCCCACTCGCCTCTTCCCGTGCGCGTGAACGCCTCTCCCTCTCGGGATGCTCCTTCTCGGACCCTCCCTCTTCGGGCGACCTCTCCGTCTCCCCCCCCCCCCCCCTCGCCCCTCTCTCTCCCTCTCTCTCGCTCCGCTTCTCTTGCCCCTTTTCCTCCATCTCTTCGTCACTCCCACCCACACCCTTCCAACCCCCTCCTTTCCCCTCTTCCTCTCTCTCTCTCTTTCTCCCTCACTCTCTTTCCGTCTCTAGATCTCCGTGCTACGCGCGCGCGCAGCACGCGCTTTCTGTCGTTTTCTTGCCGCCCATCCACTCCCGCGCGCGCCCCGGCCGTCGAAAACGGGGAGGAGCACACGCACAGGCCTCCCGTTCTCTCCCTCTCTCCCTCTTTCCCGCCCGGCCGCCGCTGCCCCCGCGGGCGCGCTCGCCCTCTGGCTTGCCCCCACCCGGCGCCGCGCCCTCTCCTCTCCCGCTGCCTATTCCCCGCGCTCTGCTTTCGTCTGTCTTTGCCTCTTCTTTCTTTGTTTCTTTCTTTCACGCATCGCGTCGTGCTCGGCTTTGGTCCTGCAGAGCGGGAGCGCCTTTTGGAGGGGGGGGTAGCCCGCGGCGGGCCGCCACCCGCCCCCCGCCGCCCCGCTCTCCGTTTTCTTCTTCCCCCGGACACGCGGCGGGTTCCGCGCCCCTTCAGTCTTCATCGGATTTGTCCAGCGCACAGAGCAGCGGGAAGAAGCCACGCGGAAGAAAGCACGAACGGAACGGAACGGAACGGGGGGGGGGGAGGGGGGGAGGGTGATGGTCGAAAAAAGAGAGCCCTGGCGCACACTCACCACTCTCTCAAGCGATCGGCCATGCCGTCTCTCGAGCGCAGATATCGAGGAGGCGTTCGAGCGGAGTGACTGAGGAGGGTCCGTTTTCTGGGGAAAGTCTGTGATAGGGATTTTCATCCGATTCCTCCTCGTGCTGCATGGGTGGTATGCGCTGGTCGGGGAAAGGCACCAGCGGGTCCCCCTGAATGGCATTCAAATTCTTTTGGAGCTCGCGGCGGTTCAGCTAGGCACGCCGATCCCGCGCCGAGGCCTCTGGCGATTCTCCAACCCGCCAATCTCGGCAGTCCCACTTTTCCCCGTATCCTACTTCTCCATCGCTCCACCCGCTTTCGCCTCCCATCTCTCGCATTGCTTCCTTTGTTCGCACGTCATACCCACGCCGCTCCTTCTTGTCTTGCTCCGACACACGTTTTGACTGGTTTGTGTGCATCATTCGCACCGCCGTTTCGACTCTTACGCTCGATTGCGTGACAAGGCGCCCCCCGCGTCCACCCAGGCCACCCGCCCAGGCAGCGCTCCGATCCGGGGTCTGCCCCGCTCGGCTGCGTGCTCGCCCGTGCGTTCTTCATCCGCCGGGGCCTCTTGTCGACCTCGCGACCGGCTCTGCAGACGCGTCGACACGTTCTAGTGACCACCTTTAACAGCAAAAAGGACCGATACCGGACCGACAGTCGAGTCTGAAACAAAAGCGAAGAGCGAAAAAGGGGTTGGAGGTGCCTCGTGCAGATGGGGCGCTCGGCATCGTTTCGCGAACGCATCTGATGAGATCGAAGATCGCGACGCGCACCCCCTCCCGCGAAAAAAACGCAGCGACGCGTGCGCGGGAGGAGAACGAAGAGAGCGGCGCACGTTTTCCGCCGGGCGCATAGAGCCAAGCCAAATGCACGACCACGGCACCGCGCTGCAGAGCGGTGCGAAGCGATCGAACGTTCGGGCGGCAGCGTGCAAAGCCGGCGAGCAAAGCCAGCGCCTACAGAGGATGCAAGCAAGCAAGCGAAAAGAAAAAAAAAAAAGGAAGAAAGCGAATGGAAACACAGGAAAGAGAACAGCGAAGGAGAAGAAGAAGAAGAAGAAGACGAGGGGAAAGCGTTGAGATGGCGGGCAGGGACAGCGCGCTAGCATCAGCGGAGAATCGGCCGGCGACGTGCTGGCGACGACGACGGCAACGAGAAGCACGAGCGCAACAAGACTCCTCTCGCAAACGAGTCACGACACGGCAATGCAGGAAGACGAGGAATGGAAGCGGAATATGAAGAGGAAGCGTAAGAAGAAGCGTAAGAAGAAGCGGAAGCGGAAGCGGAAACGGAAGCGGAAGCGGAAACGGAAGAGAAAGGGGGCGAAAAAGACAAAGGCGGCAGCTCGCTTCTCCGACCGACAGCTTCCCAGCGCGTGTGCCTATCACGCCAGACGCGCTTCGTTTCGACGCACCGAATGGCACGGTGGCCCCTTTACGCGCGACGCATGGCGTCGTAGGCGATGGCGGCTCTGAGGAGGGCTGCGTCTGTTCCTCTGGCTCCGACGAGCTGGATTCCGACGCGTCCTGCGCCTGGCGCCCCGTCGACGGCTGGCAGCGCGATGGCCGGGAGCCCCGCCAGCGAGGCCGGGACTGTTAGGGCGTCGGCCGCGACCTCGTCGAGAGGGTCCGGATCCGCACCCCGCGGCGGCGCAGGACCCGGCGCAGCGGGCAGCAGCAGCAGCGGCGACCGCGACGCAAAGGCGCCAACGGAGGGGGAGACGGCGGACCGCGCATCGTCGGGGTTTTCCGTCGCCGCGTCGTCGCGGTCGCCGCGCTTTGGCGCTTGCGCTTCGAAGATCGCGTCGTGCTCCCGCGCGACGAGCGCTCGGACGTCGACAGCTCTGGCGTAGAGCGCTTCGTAGCTTCCCGCCGAGAGCGCGTGCGCTCCCGCGAGGATGCGGCGCACGACGGCCGGCCCGAGGCCGGCGGCCCGGGAACGTGCCTGCAGCGCGACGAGCTCCGGCGCCTCCACGTCCCGAGCACCGTACCGAACGCCGTCGTAGCGGTTCAAGTTGGCGCTCGCCTCCGCGCACGCGATCACGTAGTAGGCCGGAAGTGCGTCCGAGAGCGTGGGCAGCGACGCGAACGACACCTCGGCGCCCAGCGCGGACAGCGCCGCCGCCGAACGGCCCAGAGACGCCGACGTCTCAGAGCTCGACAGGGCAGAAGAAGTGGAAGAAGACGAAGAAGATGACGATGATGACGAGGGCGGGAGAGTGCCGGATTTGGATGCGCCACCCTCCTCCTGGGCCAGGAGCGGGGCGTGCTGGAAAAAGGCGTCGAGATCGCCGACAGCCTCGCGCACCACGCACACGCGCTGCCCGAGCAGCGGAAGGTGCGCGACGGCGCTTTCCGCCAAGTTCGCGAGCACGCGCTGCGCTTCAGCCACCGAAACGCCGCGGAGGGCGTCGACGGCGTCCGAGGCCGTCGAGGCGCCCAGGGACGAGAGCAGGGACGAGACCGAGGGATGGAGCGTCTCCAAACCCCGCAGCACGTCGCTCCCGTCCTTTTCGAAGACGCGGAGAGTGTTGGTCGCGTCGAGGGGGTCTCCGGCGGTGCCTGCCATAGCGGCAAAGGCGAGGGCGGCGTCGGGGACGTCGCGGGAGAGGACGCCCACGACGTCGAGGCTGCTGCCGTAGGCGATCAGGCCCCGCCGGCTCAGCGCGCCCCACGACGGCTTGAAGCCAACGATGCCGCAGTAGCTAGCGGGAAGACGCACGGAGCCGCCCGTGTCCGAACCGAGCGCCACGGGAACGGCGCCAGCAGCCACCAGCGACGCTGACCCGGACGACGAACCCCCGACCACCCGAGACGGGTCCACCGGGTTGCCTGTCGGACCGTACGCACTGTGCTCGCCGCGAGAACCCATGCCAAACTCGTCCAGGTTGGCCTTGGCAACCACAGAACACCCAGACTCAACAAGACGAGACACCACAAACGCATCGCGAACAGGCACAAACCCAGACAACATCTTAGATCCAGCCGTCGCCGAAACACCAGACACACACAAGTTGTCCTTGATCGCCACGGGAACGCCAGCCAGAGGGCGCGCAGAGCACAAGGCCGCAAACGACCCCGACCCCGACGACGACGACGACGACGACGACGCAATGCCGCCACGCGCCTCCTCCAACCACGCATCCACGCGATCCGCATCTTCAAACGCACGAGTCTCGCAGATCGCAAGCGCAGCGTTCAACCCAACGTCGGACGTCGCGCGCGTGCGACCCACAGCAGCAGCCGCCGCCGCGCTCGCTGAGAGCGATCCGGACAACACGGCCGCACGCGTCTCCAGAGCAGAAGACCATCGCAGCTCCTCGTGCGCCGGATCCAAACTCGTGCCAGTCGCCTCCGGAGAAGCACCCGTCGAGTGCGATCGCACCAACGATGCAGGAGCAAAGCACGACGACCATGCGCCGGGCGACGAGCCCAGCGCGCCGAGCAGGCGCCCACGGTGCTCGGAGGCGCGCAGACCGCAGCGGGACAGCGCCCGCCGAGCGGCGCCAGGACCCGCCCGCATGTCGCCACGCGGTGCCGCAAAGCGCGCTCCGAGAGTTCGGGGATGCGCGGAGACGATCGCAACGGACATCCGAAGGCGGAGCGCCGCACCTCTGGTGGGTGGCAATGCGGAGGGGGAAGGGGGGGGGGGGGGGGGGGGTGGCGGGGGCGGGGGCGGAGCCGGGACGGGGAATGAAGAAGGAGAGGCGGAGCCGAGGACGGGGAATGAAGAAGGAGAGGCGGAGCCGAGGACGGGGAATGAAGAAGGAGAGGCGGAGCCGAGGACGGGGAATGAAGAAGGAGAGGCGGAGCCGAGGACGGGGAATGGAGTTGCATGTTCGGCGGAAAAGAGCCGGGGCTCGCACGACAGCGCTGTGCGCGATGAAAGAAGAGGGCAAGCAAAGACAACGCGCGCGGACCGGAACTCGGTTCGCCGTTTGCGGGCATTTCAAGAGTTCACACCTTCCTTTCGCCTTGGTTTGGGGTATGCGTGTGTCGTTCGTGTGCTCCCAAGAAGCTCTTGTCCGGCCGCCTCCGTCGGCGGCTCCCAAAGAAGCGGCTCTCAAAGTGACGATCGGATAGGACCCTCTGAATGCGTTGCAAAAACGGCGCGCGCGGTGTCGCGGGCAAGCGGAGAGGGGTGAGAGCAGGGAGCAGGGCGGGATCAGAGTGGATGACAGCAACGGAGAAGAGAAGGCAATGTGAACGCATCGAAACACACCGAACGAGTTGAAACGAAAGCAAAAAAGACAGTGGCACGGAGGGCGTAGAAATTGAATGCAGGAGAGCTGTTGCTGCTGCTGCTGCTGCTGCTGCCGCAGCCGCGAAAAGGCAGCAGCGCCAGTAGAAATGCGCATGTGGGAACTGCGCCCCAGCATGGCTCGATTTGTGTGGGCGACAACGTGCCTGCCAAAGTGTGCGTCTGCATGGTGTGCATGGGATTCCAAACAAAGTCGGTCGAGACTCACAAGCCCCGTCATGGGGCGATTTACCAGTCGAAAAAGCCCTTTCGGACATCGTTCCGGATTTGTTTGGCGAGCTCGGTGCCCAGCTGCACGGCGTTTGCGACGGTGGCTCCGCCCCCCAGCTCTCCCTGGACCTTTGCGACTTCGGTGCCGTCTGGCCTCGCGACGAGTCCTCGGAAGAAGAGCGACGAATCTTCGTTTCCGTGCGCCCCTCGGATCTCGCAGATGCCTGCGATGGGCGTGCGGCAGCTGCCGTCGAGTTCTGCGAGGAAGGCGCGTTCGCAGGCGATCTGAACTGCCGTTTCGGGGTCGTTGAGCGGCTCGAGCAGACGCAGCACGAGTTTGTCGCCCTCCCGCGCCGCCACGCCCACGGCACCCTGCGCCACCGCCGGCAGCAGCACCGCGGGCGGCAGCACGGCCGCCGCGGGCAGCGACTCGAACAGCGAGGCGTCGATGCGCGTCGGAGACTCGGGACGAGGCACGCCGCCCTTTGGGGCAGCAGCGGAGGTGGGCGTCGTCGAGGGTGCATCCGGTGCTGCTGCCTCCTCTCCCTCCTTGAGCAGGAGTCTGTCGACTCCCAGGCGTCGGAGTCCCGCGAGCGCGAGAAGCGTGGCGTCGCAGACGCCGTCGCGGAGCTTGCGAACGCGAGTCTGCACGTTGCCACGAAGCGAGACCACGTTCAGGTCTGGGCGCAGTGCCAAGACCTGTGACCCGCGACGCAGGCTGCTCGTGCCCACCGTGGCTCCGCTCGGCAGCTCCAGAATGGCGTTCGCAAGTGAGCCCCCAGCGTTTCCCTTTTCCTCGCCCTCGTTCGCGGAGGCGACGGCGCCGGGGCCCCGGACGAGGACGTCGCGAGGATCTTCGCGCGCCAGCACGGCGGGCAGACAGGTCCCCTCGGCGAGCCACGTGGGCACGTCCTTCATCGAGTGCACGGCAATGTGAATCTTTCCCGCCAGCAGCGCGTCGTCCAGCTCGCGAGTGAAAAGACCCTTGCCGCCAACATCCGCCAGCGGACGAGACAGCACCGCATCCCCGGTCGTCTGCACCACAACCACCTCGATGGAGGACTCGCGCGCAAACACCTCGGGCCATGCAGCGCGAAGCAAATCGCGAGTCGCGTACGCCTGCGCCAGAGCCAACGGAGAACCACGCGTGCCGATCCGAAGCACAAACGACTCGGGAACCGAAAGGGCGGAGGCGGACGACGACGAACACGCCCGAGGAGGCGAGCAGCGAGCGCGTCCGCATCCAGAGGCCGAAGAAGAAGAAGAAGAAGAAGAAGAAGAAGAGGCGGCGAAGAGAGAACGAGACGAGCGCGTCGAGAGACCGACAGAGGAGAAGGCAAGAGAATGCCGAACGGGGCACCGTGAGGGGTATCTAACGACGCAACGCTCTGCCGATGGGCAAGGGCTACGGCTGCCAATCGCGCCCGCCGAACCAAAGCTGGACCTGCGCGACGGACACGCACAAAATGCGTCAGCACGATGCAAAAGGAGTAAAGCGAGCGCTCGCGCATGCGCGTGCGCCGTTGAGAAAAGCTCGACGTCGGACGCAAAAGATGGCATCGCCGCAACAACTCGCAAATGCACGGGAAAAGTGCTTGCGAGGCGAGCAGAGAAGAGAAAAGGAGGGAGGGCAAGGAACTGCATCTTGACTGAAGAAGTAGAGGCATAAAGAGGTCACGGGGACGCGTGTGTCGAGGCTGGCACGCCTACACCTGCGCAGTCACACACTCGCACGCTCGCGCGGCCGCCGATGAAGCAGAAAGCGAGCGTTCACCCCGACCCGCGACGCCGGACCACGACACCTGCTCGCCCGAGAACGCGGCGTCGGACACCCCGCACGGTTGGCGCATCCACTAAAAAAAACTTTGAAGAATTCCTTCTCCAAACAACACGACATCGGAACGCAGAAAGGCGCCGACAGGAGAAGAATAAGACCGTGGGAAACCGGCGCGCAGGCCGCGTGCGTACAGCCGCCGCCCCGCACGTACCTCGCCGCCGGCCCGCCGCCGACTTGGACCGCCATCGTCAGAGAGCGCGCAAGCGGTACTTCCGTTGGCGAAGCGCCTCAGAATTTCCGAGAACGGAGCCGATCGAGGTCGCTCGACGAGACGTCCGGCTCGCCTTGCCGTGTCCCCCCCCCCCCTCGTCGGCGGGCGCGCGCGCGCGCGCGGCGCGAGCCTGGAGGGCAACGCGCGCGTGTCGAGATTGCTTCTCTGTGGGGGCGCTCCAGGCGCGTTTCCAGGCGGCTTGCGGCCGTTCGTGGCCGTTCGGATCCGAAGCGCGTCGTTTGGAGAGGTGGTCACGCTTGGATCTGCGGTTACGTCGCGGCCGGCCGACCCCTCGGCGTCCTTTGCGTTTCGAGGCGCGGGCGTCTTCCCGTTGGAATCTGCTTTTGGGAGACGATGGAGGCGGAGCCGGTTTACACGTGCGACGACGAGCCGGTTCTGGCGCCCGAGGCTCGCCGTGTCTCGCGTCTGTACTACCGACTTGGTTTTTTCCTGCTGCCCTGGTTCTGGGCCTGCAACGTGTGGCTCTTCTATCCGAGCTTTACAGACCAGTCTTCAGACCCGGTTGTGCGCTCTTGTGCGTGCGGAAGAGATGGAGGGGAGGAGTGGGGCGTGAGACGGGTCAAAGCCGGGGAGGCGTGCGCGCCTGTTTGAAAGAGCACTTTTGTGGCGCGGGAGCGAGGTGCCCTGGATCTCGAGGGCGACACCAAGACCAGTGGAAGGCACCATCTCGCGTCTCCTCCAACCTCGCTGCCCCTTTGCTCTCCGTTTCCCATGCAGACGTGCGGCGGTCCGCTCGATGGTTTGGAATCTACACGGCCGCATTTCTAGCGTGGATTCTGATCTACTACGTCGGTGCGTGCTTTTTCGCGGGTGCAAAGACGGGAGACGCAGAGACGATGCTTTGGGGCTGTGGGTGGTTGACGACTTTTTCCACACCCGTTCCCGACCTTCCCTCTGCAGGCGGCCCTCGCGTGTTGGGCTGGTCGCTTTTCGATGCACTGAAGATCGGTCATTTCAACCTGCTCGGATGATCGGGATCTCGTCCCGTCCCCGCGCCTTTCCTCGAGACGTCTCCTTGTCGCCAGCGCGGATCGGCCGCTCAAGGGAGCCTTGGCGGCCGAATGCGACGCGTCGCCCTCGGATGCGTTTTTTCTAGGATGTGGCGTGAATGCGTTTTCGTAGCCGAGCTGCCAGGGGTCGCCGCAGTGGGCGCCCGATCGCCGAGATGCCACCGTGATGCCGTTGCCCTCTTCTCCGTCTCCCGATGCAGCGGCAGGGAGCCGCCGTTGGTGGTGTGTTGGAGGTACTTGCGCACGCACTCGACCGTCTGGATCTTGAGTGACGGCGCGGGGGCGTGCAGGCGATGCAGCGTCGTGGTCTCGTCGGGGGAGGGGGGGGTGGGAGGTGTAGCGGATGGAGCGGTTGCTGCACGCAAACCTCCCGGAGCGGCTCGTCAAGCCTCCCGTCCGCGGCCGCCTCTCCTTCTCCTCCCTCCGCTTTTCCCTCTTTCTCTCGTTCCCGGGCTTCCTTTGCCGCCCCCTCTTCGCTTGTCCCGTTCGGTAGCATTTCGCGTCCGCCTCCGCGCTTCGGAGCGAGCCGGCCCCCCGCGCCCCACCTTCATGATCACGAAAGTTCCTCTAGTGATCTCCACCCGCATCGCGACTGGCGCTGAAACAGAGACAAAAACACGCAAAAAGATACCAAATCGCGTTTCGCATGCAACCAGATCAAGGCAGCACGAATCGGAGCACGCCGGCGGAGAACCAAGCAAGCCCGTGCGCAGACAATCCGGCCGGTCACGGGCTCCGCCTCGCCGCCGCCCGTCCCGCGCGCTCGCCCTCTCTCTCCGACCCTTCCTGATCCGATGGCCATCCCCGACACTCCCGCGCCGCTTGCGCGGGAACTCCCGTCTCCCGAGCGCCGGGGCCTTCTAAAGGCTTGCCGTTCGTGTCCACGACCGCTTCGCGTCGTCGGTTCGGACCGGTTTGCCGGCGCTGTGCCGACGACGCGGATGCCCCTACGTCGTCTTCCCGTACGGGAGGACGACCATGACAGGCCGTGGAAGCCGCCGCCGCCGATGGTCCGTTTTTACGTCTCGGCTCTCGGCTCGTCGGCGCCTCTACACGACGCTTCCCGCGCTGCGCATTTGATCTTTTTGTCTTTTTTTCGAACACTCGTCTTCTGTGTGTCTGTGACGGTGCGTCTTTTGCGCGGGTCTCATCTGCTGTCCGATCGCGCGCGCCCGGTCCGACGGCCTCGTGCCCCCGGATTTTCGCATGCGCAGCGTGGTGCTCACGTTCGGTCTCGCGGGCGTTTGCGTTCGTTGGGTCGCGCGCGGTGAAAGAAGCGTCGTGGCGCGCAGCTGCGCTCTCGCTGCGCGCGGGGCGATTTGCGGTGGCCGCGACGGCGGAGACGTTGACCAGGGAGGAGATCATACCATGCGTACCCACCGGCACCGCGAGTGTCGGCTCGTGGCGACTTTTCATGGTTAGGACGGTATCTGAGGTCACAGCACGTCTTC
>PEIA01002511.1:0-14594 GCA_003613005.1 Prototheca ciferrii
GGCCGGCAGGGGCTCGGCGCGGGGGGGCCGAACGGGTCCGGCCGCGGCCGCAGCAGCGCCTCTCTTCCCGGGGCCGCCCACGCCCGGCTTCCCCGGCCTCTCCGCACCGCTCGCGACGCCCTCGTCGTTCGCAAACCGACCTCTGGCGTCGTCGGCAGCGGCGTCGCCTTCGCCGCGCGATCCCAGCGAGACGCATCCCCTGCTGCTCCCCTGCGACGCGGGCCTCGAGGCCGAGTGGGTCTCGCCCTCGCGCCCGGACGCGCCCCTGGCCCCCCCGGCCACGCGCTCCGTTTGCCTCCGCGCCGGCGTGGTGGGCCTCCGCGCCATGCCCTACGAGCTCGGCGGCGCGCTCGAAGCCATCGCCTGGCTCGTCCTCGAAAAAGAACGTATCCAAGGACTTATGCGAAGCACCAACAGAACCAACGCGCAGGCGCACCCGGATGCAGCGCAAGCCCGAGCGCGCGCAGCCAACAAAGGCCCGGACCCGGGCACAGCCCCAGCCCATGTCCCGCCCCAGGCCCATGCCCAGACCCCTGCCCAGGCCCAGGCCCCTGCCCCTGCCCCTTTCTCCTCTGGTGTCCCTTCCGCCTCCTTTCCCTCGGACGATTTGCGGTCTGCGCTCTTCTCGCACACGTGGGAGGATCCCGACACAGTGCTGGCTCCGCTTCAGATCGCGGCGGGCTCGGTGTCCTTCCGGTCTTCTGGCCCCCGCTGGCTGACGTGGCGCTACCCCTTTCCGCGTCGGGTCGCGACGGTGGCCATCGAGCTCCCTGTCGCGGCGGCCGCCGGAGGCGACTGGCGACTCGAGTGCGCCGTCGAAGCCAGCCAGGAGGAGGCGGGGTGGGACGAGGAGGAAGACGAGGACGAGGACGAGGACGAGGACGAGGAAGACCGAGCCGAGGAACAGGCGAGCGTTTGGGGGAGGAGGGGTCCCGTCCCGGCTTCCGCCGCTGCCGCCCGAGGACCCGCGGCCAATGCGGGGGGGGGGGGGAGCTCGACGGCCTCTGCCGCCGCGCGGGGTCGCTCTGGTCGGTCTGGCGATGCGGCGTTTGGCGGTCCCTCGTCCCCCGGCTCCGCATCATCCGCGTTGTCTCGATCTCCCCGTTCGTCTGGCGGATCCGCTCGCCTCGAGGCGTCCATGTCGTTCCGGACGCGGCAGAGCTGGCGCGGCGTGCCCGAGGGCCTCCGGCCGCCGTCCCACTTTTCGCACGTGCCCCTCGCGGCCTTCCGGTCGCGCGCCCGCGGCGCGGGCGGACCCGGGGGCGGGGGGAGGGAGCCCGCCTCCCCCACCTCCCAAGGCTCGGGCCCCATCCCCGACCGCACGCCCCCACCCGCACGCTTCGTCGCCGTGCCCATCGTTGCGTTCGCAGGCACCTTTTACCGCAACAACGACAACAACGACAACAACGACAACAACGACAACAACACCAACGCCTTCTTCGGGGGCTCTCCCTGCGGTGTGTATCGGCAGGAGACGTCCCCTGCCTCTGGCCCGTCCTGGGGTCTGGGGGATGCGGAGATGCGTTCCTCTGCGGACGGCCCGTGGGACGTCCCGCGTTCTCCCTTTCTTCTGCTGCGCGTGCGCGCTGCGCACGGTTGTCGCGCGGCCGTCTGGCGCCTTGCCTGGGTTTCGCGCGACGGGGCGGCCTCTGCCCCGCCCCCCCCCGCCGAGGGCATGGGGGCAGATCCTCGGCGGGACGGCGGGGAGGCGACCGCGGCGGCGGCGGCGCGCGAGGGCCTCCCCCGGCTCTCCGTACGCGTCAGTGGCGGCGGCAAAGGGGGGAGCGGGAACGGCCCGGGCGACCGCCTGCCCTCTCCGCCTTCGCCGTCGCGCTTCCTGCGCGCCCTCTGGATCAACCCACTTCCGATCCCCGACGCGGCCTGCCGCCCCGAGACGCTCGCGCCGTTTGAAACCCCAAAGGGGGAATGGACCGACGAACAAACGTCCGTGCGACCGGGCTTTGCCGGAAACGCACGGTGCCTGGACTCTCCCGCGGCCGATTTCTCCAACGCAATGGCAGGCCCCGCGTCCTTCCCCCCGTCATCGTTTCCCCCATCTCGCTCTTCTCCTCCCGAGACGGACCTCCCGCTCCCCCTCTCTCGCTCTTCTCCTCCCGAGACGGGCCTCCCGCTCCCCCCCTCTCCACCTCTTCCCCCACTCCCCCCCCTGTCGCCCCCCCCCTGTGCGTTGGGCACGTGCGAGTCCTTTTCGGCGCTGTTGGATGAGGCGTTTCTCTCGCTGAAGCCGGCCCCCCTGGCCGAGCCCCTGGCGCGCGCCTCGCTCCGGGCCCTCTTCGTTGGCCTCCACCGCTGGGCCGGCGGCGCCTCCGCAGCCGCAGCCGCTGGACGCCTCTCGGCCTCGCTCCGAGACGTCTTGGCGGGAACGGAACGAGTCCTGGTTGAACCATCCAACCTCGCCCTCTGTCTCGAACGAGGCAACCAAGAAGAGGTGCAGGGAGCTGCTCGGTTGAATGGGGAAAAAGGGCACCAAGGAGCAACCAGAGGAGCCTTTTCTCAAAAGACCGCTTCCCACAAAGCCTTTTCCCACAAAGCCTTCTCCCACGAAGCCTTTTCCCATGGGAGTTTCGAAGCACCGAGCGCCTCCCTCAGACCCGCTCCGTTCCATGCTGATCCTTACCGCGGCGTGGGAGCTGCTTCCGTCTCCTGGGCGGACGTGCCGTGCGGCGAGGATTCGGATGGGGACGACCTGGATCCGGAAGAGGCGGACGACGCGGCATGGGCGGCCGTCCTGGCCGGCGCCCCCTCTCGCGCCGGTCCGACCCCGTCCGGCTCCGGCCCTCCCCACCCCTTCCCCCGCGCCTCTCCGGCTCTCCGCGGCCCCCGCCCCTGCCCGCCTCCCGCCCGGGTCGTCTTCCCGGGTGGCGTGGTGGTGCGCGGCCCGGGCCCGGCGCCTCCGCGGCGCGTGGCACCGCTGCTTCGGGCGGCCCGGGACGCCATGTGGGCTCGACACGGCTCGCAGGGCGTGCGCGCGGCGCGCGCGCGCCTCGAGCCGCCCCGGGGGTCGCTGCGGGCTGCCGCGGCCGCGGGAGGCGTCTCGACGCACGTCTGGCCCTCCACGCCCGCGGACGCGCGACGCCTCGCCCTCTGGGCGCAGCACGCCGCAGACGTTCTCGAAGATTCCTGGAAAGCACCCGCCAAGCGCGCCAAAGCGCACGCAGCCGCAGCAAGCGCAGCAGCGGCAACGAGCGCGGCGGCAGCGCCAGCTGCAGCCCCCGGAACGGGAGGGGGAGGGGGCCGCGCGACCGCCTCCGTGGGGACTCCTCCGGGCGCGCGCCTCGAGTCGCCCGGGGGGATGCCGGGGCACGGGCTCCAGGGCACGGATCGCGCGGATGTGCTCGGGCTCCGGGGCACGGATCGCGCGGATGCGCGCGGACTGCGTGCTTTGGAGTCGCATGCTGCTGCGTCGGATGCGCATGCGCTGCACGCGCTTCCGATCCTCCCCGAAGGCCGGGTCCCCCCGGCCGGCGGAACGGACGCCGACGCCCGCCTCCTCCTCCTCGCGCCCCCGGTTCCCCAGCCCCCGGCTGCGGCGGTCCCAGGAGCAGGGACGGGGGGAGCGGGGGTTCAAACGTCCACGTCCTCGGCTGCGCTTGCGCTTGCGCTTTCGCCTTCGCTACGGACGCCTCGCGGCGTCTCTGGGTCGGTGCCTTCGCGTCGTCCCCCGCTGGATCCGCGCTCGTCGTCGCTGTCGTCGGCGGGCTCGTCCCTCCGCCCCCCGTCGCTCTCCTCTCCCGGCTCGTCGCTCTCCTCGGCCTCGTCCGCGCTGGCGTCCCCCCTTCCCGCGCCCGTCGCGCTCTGCATCCGAAACGACGCCGGCGGCGAGATCTTGGCCCGCCGAGCCGGCGCGCCGTCGGCCTCGAGCGTCGCCATCTCCCCCGGCGAAGAGCGATGCGTCGCGGCGGCAGGAGGAGGAGGAGGAGGAGGAGGAGGCTCTGGGAGTGCCGCTCCCGGGGTCGCCGTCGGCGCGTCCTCTGCTTCTGCGTTTGGAAACGCGGCCGTTTCTGCGCCCGCTGCGCCCTTCTCCTCCTCCCCTTCCTCTGCTCGTCCCCGGGCGTCGGGTCGCAGCTGGCTTCGGTCGTGGTTTTCGCTCGAGGCGTCTGCGTCGGACGCCGACGACGACTCGAGCGCCGAGGGCGACGCCGAGGGCGATGCCGTCCCGCGCGTTCTCTTGGCGCTGCCCAGCGACGCACCCTCGGCCGAGCGGGGGGGGTGGTCGAGGCCCTTTGGCCCGCCGGGGCGCCCGACGCCACCCCCGGGGACGCTCGTCACCGTCCGCATCGGCACGGGCAGAGCCGCAGGCACCCTCGCGCTCGACAGCGCCCAGACGACGACACGCCCGCGAAACGACACGACGGGGGAAGGCGAGCGCGCCCCGTTTTCCCACGGAGCGTCGGCACTTTCCGCTCCCGCTCCCGCGTCGTCCGCACCTCCCGCTCCCTCTCCGCCTCCCGGGGCTCGCCTTCCTCCCACCTCGTCTTCGCGCCCCGTTCCGCCTTCTCCCGTTTCCCCGCGCGTTCCTCGGTTGCAGCTGTACCCCGCTGCGTTTCTGCGCAATTCGACGGGCGCTGCGGTGGTGGTCGGCGTCGGTCGCGCAGACGGGGAGTTTCGGCGGGCGGCCCGGCTGGAGCCGGGCGCCTCGCTGGCGCTGGGCCCTCAGGATCTGGCAGCAGACGCCGCCGTCCGGGTCTGGCTGGGCGACGCCTGGTCTGCCGTGCTCGCGAACGTCCGAGAAGGAACGCAGGGAGCCCAGCCCCTCGTCGGAGACCGCAAGGCAGTCTGGGACCCGCCCTGCGGCGGAAGCGGCGCAGCAGACGCGGGAAGAACCAGCCGCCCGCACCACCATGCACGCGGAGAGGACGACTCGACAACGACCGCGACGACGGAAGACGCGTTGGCGACGAGGACGCCGGCAACGACGGCCCGGCCGTTTGGCCGCGCGGCCGCAGAGCCCGGACGCGAACCGGCGAGCCACGCGGCCAAGGCGTCCGCGCGGCACGAGCACGAGAGTCCCTTTCACGCCCCTCTGCGTCTTCCACCTCCGCTGGGGTCGGCGCTGCTGGCAGAGGCCAGGGCGGCGGACGAGGACGCCGTCCGGGCCGAGCTCCGCAGGACGCACGCGGCGCCCAGCGGACGGCTGTCGTCGCCGGGAGGCGGCTTTCCGGAGGTTTCCGGGATCGGCACGGCGCAAGCGTCCACCCTTGCCGCTTCCCAGCGACAGCAGCAGCAACGGCTGCAGCAGCAACGGCTGCAGCAGCAGCAGCAGCAGCAACGGCTGCACCGCCACCGGCGTCGCCCCGAGCTCTCGACCCCTCGGCCCCCGTCTCCTTCTCCTCCGGCGTGCGTGATCGTGTCGCTGCTGCTGCCGTGCGGGCTGGCCAACCGTCTGCCCGTGCCGCTCCGGGTGTTCCCGCCGCCGGGACGCGCTCCCGAGGCGCCCTGGCCGGTGCCCCGCCGCCTCGAGCCGGGGCGCGTCGTGCACCTCCCGGCGCCCGCGGGCGGGGGGGCCATCGCGGTTCTCCAACCCGTCCTCGACGGCGAGAGCGACCAGGACGAGAGCGACGCTCGCGCTCCGCTCGACCGCGCCGCATCCGCGCAAACCGCCGTCCCCGGAGCGGGCGCCGCCGGCCGGCGCAGAGGCCGGCTGCACGTGTGGGTGCCCCCCCTCGTGCAGCAGGCCCCAGGCGAGCCCGGCCCCGAGCTCGAGTTTGCCAGACAGTGCGCCTCTGGAGCTCTGGTCCCCGGCGTCGAGTGTGCCAGGCAGTGCGCTCCGGGAGCTCTGGTTCCCGGCGCGCCTTCCTCGCATCCGTCTCCCAGTCCGTCGCCCCATTCTCCTCCCCGCCCCTCCGTTTCCGCCCCGTTCGACGCCCTCGCGGACGTGGGGGTGCTCGCGGGGCTCCCCGGGACGACGGTCGCGACTGCCTTTCCAGCCCCGTGGGCCGTGCCCTCTCTGGCGGTGACGGTGGCGCCCTCCGCCGTCGACCCCCGCGCGCGCGTCGACCTCTGGCCGCGCGTCGTGGCGCGAAACGACACGCCCTTTGACGTGCGCGTCTCCCTCGACGTCGGCGCGACGGCCACCTCTGGCGGCGCAGGAAGCGCCGCCGGCGGCGGCGGCGGCGGCGGCGGCGGCGCAGGAGGCCCCGCCGGAAACGGCGGCGCCCGACGAAGAGGATCGAGGGGCGCCTCCTGGGGAGGCGGCGCGGGAAGCGCGGGCGGAGCGGCCGGCGGGAGCCCGGCCGCCGCCGCCGCCGCCGCCGCCGCGTTTGCCGCCGGTCCCGGATCTGCCTCGGGCAGCTTTGCCAGCACGCCTCGCGCGTCGCGCGCGCCCCACACGTCCTCGGCTCCGTTTTCGGCGGCTCCATCTCTGCGCAACGCCTCGGGCGAGGGCGGCCTCCCGTCCGCCGCGGGCTTTTCGAGCTCTGCCACCGTTCCCCTGCCCCCCCCGTCTGCGCTTCCCTCGAGCGCGCCGGGGGGGGAGGCGCTCTCGGAGCTGGCGGCCCTGGCGCGCGTCGACCCGGCCGTCGCGCCCGCGGGCCTCGAGCGCGCGCTGCCTCTCCTGCTCCCGCCCCCGGAGCTCGTCGCCCCCGAGCGCCTCTGCGTGCGGCTCGTCGCTCTCGCCCCCGGCGGCCGACGCTTCGAGACGCCACCGCTCGCCGTCGAGCCGCCAACCGCCCGCGCCGCGGCAAAGGACGACCACAGCAACGACGGAGCACGAACCGTCCACGCCTCCTTCGTCCTCGTCGAGCCAGCCGACGACGACGACGACGACGGAGATGGAGATGGAGATGGAGATGGAGATCGCGACGGACGAAACGACGACGACGCGAGCGAGGCGCCGCGCGGGCAGGCCCGGCTCGGGGCCGCGGCGCGGCGCCGGCCCCGGGGCGTGCGGTGTCGACGCATGGTGCTGCCGCTCACGGTGCGCGTGGCCTGGGCGGCCCCGCCCCGCGAAGACCAAGCGCAGGAAAGCAGAGGGGCCTCAGCCCTGGCCTCGGCAGCCTCGGGGTCTGGCGCTCCCCCGCCGCCCCCCCCGTCGGGCTGCGCGCTGACGGTGTCGGTGTCGCTCGGAGCGCACGTGACCAACGCCTCCACGCGCCCCATGTGGCTCGCACTCGGCCGAGACGCCCTGCCCCTCCTGCCAGACTGGGCGAGGCCCGTCCCGGGGGGTCCGCCCGGGGGGGGGGCTTTTTCTCCCCCGGGGCCTCTCCCCCAGGGCCCGAGCCAGATCGAGCTCGCCGCCGCCTGGCCAGAGCTCGGCGCGCCGGGATCGGGACCGCGATCGGGGTCGGCGGACGCGAGCTCGATCGCGAGAAGCTCAAGATATCTCTATCTTCCCGCTGGCGCGTCGCGCGCGCTCGCGGTCGCGTGGTCCGAAGCCGCGGCCGCCACCGCGCGCCGAGCCGAGAGCCTCCGGGCGCTCGCCGAGAGCCGGAACCGGAGCCATGGCCCCGGCCATGGCGCCGCCTGGGGCCGCCCGGGGCCCTTGGCCGGCCTCGCACCCGGGATCGGGGCCTCTTCCTCCTCGGCGCCTCTTCTTCCCGGAGCGACCCTGTCTTTTTCTTCTTCTTCTTCTTCTTCTTCTTCTTCTTCTTCTTCTTCTTCTTCTTCGGATTCAGCACCGTCATCAGCAGCAGCACCGTCGGCGGCGCAGCTGTCGAGGAAGAGCCGGCTGGGCGCTGAGGACGCTGTGCCGCGCCGTCCCTCTGCCGGTGCCCCCGCCACCTCTGGGGCGGGGGCACCTGCCTCCTCCTCCTCCTTCTCCTCCTCCTCTTCGAGCGCGCCTCCGCCTCCCCCGCCCCCCAGGCCCCGGGCCCGCCCGCCATCTGCGGCCGTCGAGGGGCCGTCCGCCGTGGGTTCGATCGCGGTCGCTCTGGCGCCCGTTCCCGTGCGTTGCGGCGGCGATGGCGATTGGACCACGTCAGCGCCATCGTCGTCGACGGCCCGGGGCCCGCGGCTGCCTGCGCCCCCGTCCGAGAGCTCGGGGCTCTGGTCGCTTCCGCTGGATCCGCTGGCGCCTTTGCGGCGTCTGCGCCTCCGCAGCGCGCTCGCGGCGGCTCTGCATCTCGACGCGGAAGTTTCGTCGACGGGAGGAGGGGCGGAACGCTGGAACGGGAAAGGCTGGGGGAAGAGCTTGGGCGTCGGGGAGTGGGAGGGAACCTTCTCTTCTTTCTCCGGGAGCTCTTTCCCAGTGCCTCTCCGGCCGGTCGCCCCGCCGTCGTGGCTCGACCCCTCGCTGGTGACCTGTCGCGCGCTCGCGGCCGGAGGACGCTCGCACCTCGTCCTCTTCCACGACACGCAACCAGACCTCGTGGTCATCATGCATCCTCTTCCCGCCACGCATTCCCGCCCAAAATGCATCCCCGCCTCCTTTTCCGTTCCCCCTCTGCTGGTGGCCCTGGGGCGGTCGCCGCGCGCCGCGCGTGCTGCGTTGCGTTCCGGCGACCCTGCGCGCGTGCTTGCGCTGTCGCCGGGCGACGTTCGCGAAACTTCCTTTCCCTCGCGCCGCGCCGACCGCGCGTGGTCGGCGGAGCTCGCGCTCGCCAGGGCTTGGCGCGGCGAAGAACGCGGGGACCCGGCGCCTGGGGCGCGAGCGACGGGCAGGCCGGCCGATGGCGCAGCGGGAACGCGAACGCCCCTGGCCGCCCGGCGCGCTGGCTCAGGCGCCACGAAGGGGTCCCGGGCAGCCGCCGCCCCGGAGGGCGCGGCCGACCGCGTCGGCCGCGCCCTCGCGCGCGCCGCGGCCGCCGAACGCAGGGATGGCCGCGAACGCGCGCGACGAGCAGCGCGAAGCGAGAAGGAAAAGGAAAAGGAAGAAAAAGAAGAAAAGAGGGCGGCCGATTCGACCTTTGGGGCCTCGGACGATGTCTCGGACGCTTCAAATTCTTCTTCCCTTTCTTCTTCCCTTTCTTCTTCGTCTTCTTCTTCTTCCTCAACTTCGTCTGATTCGGATTCGGATTCGGATTCGGAAGAAGCGTTGTTGGACGGCCTTCAGGACGGCGGGTCGGGGTCGCGGGGCGGCGTCAAACCCGGCCGGCGCGCGGCGCTGCGGTTTGCGGCCGTGGCGGCGGCCTCGATGGACGCCGGCCTGGGCTTGGGCTCTTCCTCCAGCCTCGGCGCCGTCGTGCTTCCCCTCGAGCCCGGCGCCGCGGCCTCGCTGTTCGCCCAGGCCGCCCCGCGCACCAGGGAAGCGAGCCGCGAAGAGCCCGTTCCCGCCACCCTCGCGCAGATCCGCGTCACGCGCCGGTGCGCCACGCTCCTGCTCGAGATCGCGCCCTCCCAGGAGGCCTGGAGAGGGGCCCAGGGGACCTCTTGCGCCCCACTGCCACCCCCCTGCGCCGGGACGCGTTTCGGCGCAGGGGGGTGGCAGAGGTGCCAAGCAGCCGGCACTGGAGCGGAGAACGAGGACGAAGAACAAAGGGAAAACGGAGCGCCGTCTCGTCTCCTCTCTGAACGCACGCCGTATCCCCTCTACGATCTGACGGCCGAGAGGGAGGCGCAGCGGGCCGCGCGCGCGGCCATGGCCATGGCCATGGCCGTCCGGACGACGTCCGGAGCCTCCGGACGTCGTCCGGACGCCACCCGCTCGATCGCGACCCCGGCCTCCGACCTCCGCCTCCCGCCCTCCACCTCCCTGTACGGCCCCTGCACCCATCCCCCTCCTCCTCCTCTCCCCCTTTCTTTTCTGCCGCCCTCTCGGTCGGTCACGTTTTGGGCGGACCTCGAGGAGTTCGAGGCCGTCCTGTGGGACGACGGCCGCGGTTCCCTGTGGCGGTCCCCCGGCGAGGGTCCTCTCCGCGCGCTCGGCCCTCCGCTGGCCGCTCCCTCGGAGGCGGCCGCGCTGCACCTCTCGGGGCTCGCGGCCTGCGCTCGGCAACGCGCCTCGGCGTGCTCGCTGGCCGTTTCGCTGGGGACGGCGCAGCTCGACGTCCGCGCGGCGCGCAACGGCGCCGGCGGCGTGGCTCTGCAGGCGCCCAGCCTCGCGGCGGCCGCCGAGGCGGCCGGCCCCGGGGGCGCCGTCGACGGCCTCCCAAAGGCGCTCGTCGCGCGCATCGCGCTGAGGACCCGACCGCTCGCGGGCATCGCTCGCGGGTGGGGAGGAACCGGGCGAGGAAGCGACGGAGACGGAGAGGAACCGGAAGAGCGAGGGGCGATGGACGCCGCCGCCGTCGTCGGCGCCGTCCGAGCGCTCGCCGAGGGGGGAGAAACGGAAGAGGAAGCGCGCAAGGAAGGACAGGAGGAAACCGCAGACGCGGGCCGGGCAGAAGAAGCGGCGCTCGTCGCGGCGGCGCCTGCAGATGCGCCGCCGTCGGTGTCCCCCCCCTCGTTTCCCTCCTCCTCGCCTGCCCTCTCCCCCCTCGCCTCCTCGCCTGCTCTTTCGCCCCTCGCCTCCTCGGCTGCCCTCGGTCCTCTCCCCCCCCCGCTCCCGTCGCCGTCTCCTGCCGGCGTGGCTCCTTCGCAGCGGGCGCGATCGTCGTCTCGGCTTCGGTTCCAGGAGACGTGGGTCGAGCTCTTCGACGTGCGCGTGGCGCCCGCCGCGCTCTCGGCCGACGACCCCACCATCGCCCTGGCGCGCGCGGCCGCGGCGCTCGCGACCTCGGGAGGCGACGCGGCGGCGGGCAGGGGCGACCGGGGACGCGGGGCCGGACGGGAGCGGAGGAGCGGCAGGCGCGCGGGAGAGCCCCTCGGCGCGGAGACACCCCCAGGAACGCCTCGAACTCCCGGAACTCCCGCGGCGCATCCCGTCTCCCCATCCTCGACGCCCACCGCTCCCGGAGCTGACCACGCTCGAGCCCCCTCCGCCGCTCTTTCTGCTGCTGCTCCCACCGGCTCCCCATCGCCCTCCTCTCCTCGCTCCCCCCCTCCTTGCGTTCTTTCGACGGTCTTGCTGCCTGCTCCTCCTGCGGTTGCTTCTCGTCTTTCGCTCGAGGCCTCTGCGGCGTCTTCGAGTCGTCTGTACGTTCGTCGCGCGCGCGTGTCCGCCCTGTCGGCGACGCTGGACCTGCATGCGTCCGCGGCCTCGGCAGGGCTGCCGGTCGGCGTGGACGTCGACGGCGCGCCGCTGCAGCTCTCGCCGCTCTCGCTCGACCGCGCGCTCGTGCGGCCACACGCGCTCGCGCGCGTCCTGGCCGCGCACGCCGCCGCAGAGTCGCTGCTGCGGGCGCCCGCGCTCGTGGGCTCGTTGGCCGTGCTGCTCAACCCCACGGGACTCGTGCGCTCCCTCTCGAGAGGAGTCGCAGACCTCTTCGAACTGCCGCTCGCAGGACTCGCAGAAGGATCCCCAACAGGCTTCTTGCTCGGACTCGGAGCCGGATCCGCATCCCTCGCAGCCAGGCTCGCAGGATGGTCCCTCGACGCCGTCTCGGGACTCGCCTTCTCCGTCGCCAGAGCCATGGCCGAAGGAGGGGGGCCGGGGGGGGCGAGGGGAGGCATGGGCCCAGGCATGGGCATGGCCGCAGCCGGAGAGGGCGCGTCCTGGAACGCCAGCGCCTCCAACTCTGCGCGCGATCAGCTTTCTGCCTCGAGGTTTTCGTCGTCGTTCGCAACAAACGGCCCGCCGCCCGCGCGCGCGCCCTCGTCCGCGGTGCTGGGCGTCGTGGGCGCGCCGGTGCGCGCGGCCTTTTCCCTCATCGGCTCCGTGGCCGCGGGCATCGCAGACTCGGCAGGCATCTCCGCCAGAGCCAGACCAAGAAGACCGCCCAGGCAAACGCCCCCGTCCGTCCTCGTCCCTGGCATCGCCGAAGACGAACAGCACGACGATGAGGAAGAAGAAGAAGAAGACGAAGAAGAAGACGAAGAAGAGGAAAATGAGGAAGGCTTTGAGGAAGACTCTGAGGAAGACTCTGATGATGACCCTTCCGGAGGAGGCCAGTCTGGAGGAGCCTTGTCGTCGCGTCAGTACGACTCGACGGGGGGCGCGGATCTAGGTGGCAGCGGCCGCGTTCAAGGTTCGCATGGCGCTGTCGGTGGATCAAACTCCTCGGACGCCGGTGCGCGCGGCGGATCGAAGGCCCCGGCCGATGTCGCCGGCGCGCGCGGCGCTCCGTCGGACGCGGCGCAGATCCGCGGGCCGTCCTCCGCGTCTGGCGACGCGCGCGATTCGGTTCGCGGCCGATCGTCGGACGGCGAGGATGCGTCGGGTCGCTTTGGGATGCGTCGCGTGGGCGCGCGGCGCGTCCGTCCTCGCCGGCGCGGCGTCGCGCGCGCCGGTGCGGGCCCTGCGGCCGCGGTGCGCGCGCGTTCGCGCGCGCGCGGCCAGGCTCGCTCGGCGGTGCGCCGCTCGTCTGCGGCTCGCCAGCCGTATGCGATCGCTGACATTTGGGAGGCTGCTTCGGCCGCTGTGGAGGTTGCTCGTCGTCGCGCGATCGAGGCTGGATGCGGTGGCGCGTGCGACGACGGCTCGCCGCTGGGCAGCCCTCTCGGCGTGGGTCTGACCGGCGGGTCGGTCGGCTGCGCCGGGGGTCTGGGCGGGGAGCCCTCCGAGGACCTCGGGCCGGACGTCTCTCCCTTTGCGCTCGTCGCCGAGGGTTTTGGCGCGCTTGGCGCGTTGCCCTCGCTTGGCGTCGGGATCCGGTCGCGGTCGTCCGCGTCTCGGTCGCCGCCGCACTCGCCGCGCAGCTCGTCGCGGTCCTCGTCTCCGCGCTCGCCGTCCGTCCCCTCGACGCCCGCCTCGCGCGGCTCGCCCGGAGGCGCCTTCCCGGCTCCGGCCCCGGACGCCCTCTCGCCCCGCACGCCTCGCCTCCGCGCGCACCACCTCCTCGGAGGCAGCCTCCTCGGCGGCGTGGGGGGAGGTGCCGGAAGCGGTTCCAACCCCCACTCCCACTCGTCGCACCGCTCGTCCAGCGCCGGGAGCAGCGGCGGCGAGCTCGCCGGGGAGGCCGTCGGCGGGGGCTCGGCCCGGCGTCGCCCCGACGGCCTCCGCCCGTCGCGCGCCTCTCCTCTCCCCTCGCGCGTGACCGCGGGCTTTCGCTCGCCGCCCGAGGGCGGCAGCCCTCGCGCCGCGAGCGGGGTCGAGCAGAGCGCGCTGGCGCCTTTGGCCGCGCTCCCAGCGGACGTGGCCGGGTGCGACAAACCTGCGTTCGCCGTCGAGGTCGACGCCTCTGCAGAGGCGGCGATGCGCTCGCCGTCTGCACTCGCCGCCTCTGCCGCGCACGGGCACGGGAGGGAGGCAGCGGCGTCCAAGCGAGGCGAGGCGCTCCCCACGCTGCAGACACCGTCGCCGTTTGGCTCTCGTCAGGGCTCGCTCGCGCGAGCGCTCGCGGCGGGGCCGAGACACGGCGGATCGCTGCCAGAGCCCTCGCCCAGCAAGGCCCGTCGCGACGATCTCCTGGCCGCCGCCGCCGCCGTCGCCGCCGCGGGCCTGGCCCAACACGGCTCGCCAGACGCGGCCCTCTCCGGTTCGCGCCAAAATTCGCTCCCTCTGGGCTCGTCCCCCCTGCGCCAAGGCTCGCTGGGGCCCTCGAGCCCTTTGCGCCAAGGCTCGCTGGGGCCCTCGAGCCCTTTGCGCCAAGGCTCGCTTCGTCTGGCCGCGTCGCTGCGTTCGAGCGGCCCCCCCTCTCGGCAGGGCTCGCTGGCGAGAGGGGGGGTGTCCGGAGCCGCTCGGCAGAGCTCTCTGGCTGCCTCGCGCCAGGGGTCGCTCTCGGCGTGGATCGTGCAGCGCCAGGCATCGACGGTCTCGTCTCCCCGGGCGCTCGGCGGCTCGCTGGCCGCGGCAGAGACGAGTCTTCCCTTTTGTCCGCTCTCGGGCCTCGGCTCTCTGGGTTCGGGGGGCTCGCTCGGAAACGTCCCCGGAAGCTTCTGGAGCGATCCCCTCTCGTTCCGCGCCGAGCGACCCCTCGGGCCGCGCGCGCTCCCGCCGCTCGGACGGCTCGCGCAGCGCGCAGCGCCGCCCGAGACGCCCGCCATCCCCCCGAGCATCTCGACCTACCTTGCTCACATCGTCTTTCGACCAGGGGACGCGGCCATCGCCGTCGGCGAGACGCGCACCGACGACGGAGCAAGCGACGATGAACGAGACGCCTGGGGAGGGGACGGCCAGACGGGTCTTCTCGGCGGATCCGCCGAGACCCCGTCCGGATCCGGCCCGTGTCCCGGCCCATGCTCCGGCTCATGCCCGTGTCCCGGCCCATGCTCCGGCCTGTGTCCTGCCCCCGCCCCCGCCCCCAAGCTCCGGGGCGTGTCGGTGCTGGGGCCTGGTGGGGAGAGCCTGTCGCCTCCGGGCGCGGGTCCGTGCGGCGGGGGGCGGCCGATGCCCCGCGCGGTGCTGGTGTCCTGGAGTCTGGTGGTGGTGCTGGACCTGTGTCCGTCGGCGCCGCGTCCGCGCGCGCTGGCCATACTGCCCGTGCGCACGGCGCTGCTGCGCGAAGCCTGGGAGAGCCGCGAGCTGACGCTCGTCTCGCCGGGAGGCTGGGTCTGCGACGGGCCGGTCGGCCCGGCGCCCATGAGCCTCGTCATGCGAGTCCAAAACAAAGACTGGTGGCCTTTCGTACCACTCCTCAGAAACCAAGTCTACGAAGTCGAATGAAACGAACGTTTCCCGCCGCGCTTTTCGTCTCCCACAGTCCTTTTTTTGTTTTACA
>PEIA01002522.1:0-14590 GCA_003613005.1 Prototheca ciferrii
GGCGGGGGGGGGGGGGGGGGGGTGTGGGTGGGGGGGGGGGGGGGGGGGGGGGGGGGGGGGGGGGGGGGGGGAGAGCGGGCGACGTGGGCGGAGCGGGCGGTGCTGCTGCTTAACCCGCATCGCCTGGAGCGGTCGGCGCGCCTGGAGCAGCTGCAGCCCCCCAATCCCTCGGAGCCCCCGGAGCAGGTGCATCATGCGAGGCGTCCGGGGCTGGTCCGCTCGCATCCCGCCTGCCGCGCCTCCCTTTGCTTCTCCGTCTTCGCCCAGCTCTCTCCGTCGCCGTCGCCGCCCTCCCGACTGCTCCCACCCCCGCCCGTTGCTTCCTTCCCTTCCTCTCCGGTCCCCGCGCCCACCCGTTTCGCCCCCCGCGGGACCCCGTCAAAGTTTCCGCCGTCCCGCGATGGCAGGGCGGGGGCCGCGCGCCTCCCCGCGGCGCAAGACCAGGGATCAGGATTGCACGCCTTGTAAGAATGCCATTTGGACCGTCATCTCTCTAACACACTGCCGCGATCGCGTGGTGCGCGCGTGGCGCGACGTCCTCCGCTCCCTGGCAGTGGCCCCTCAGGCCGCACCCGCGCGAAGCGCGAGCCTTTTTTGTCCTGGGGTGCGCGATGGCTCGGTCGCTTGGAGGCGATCGTGCTGCCGTCACTGCAGCTCTGTCGGCTCGGCGATTGGAGCCGGTTCGTTGGCTGGTGGGGGCGATCGCGCGCGGCGACGCGGATGCCCGCGCGGAAGGAATCGAACGCGGTCGGCGGCCCGAGCACGGAGCGCGGGAAAGCGGGCGACGGGCGCCCGAAGCGGCGAACTGTGCGTTCGATTGTTGCGTGCGAAAATTGCCAAGGAAAACGATCGCGTGCGTGCGCGGTTTTGGTAGCCTCTCGGCGTCACACGCACCCCCGTTCTGGACGAAGATTTCCCACCGGCGAGTGGCGGCCTGCCCATCGAGCGGGCTCGCGTTGCAGACAAACGAATCGAAAGGAAAAAAAAAAAAAAAAGGTCACCGCGCAACCTCGCGATGCCCAGGAAGACGCGCGCTTGATTGCCCCACGCCACCAGCGGCACCCGCCGGCATCCGCCGGCACCCGCGCCCCCAGATCGCAACGCCAGCGCCCATGCCGGATGGTCGATGCGATCGCTCTTTAAGCGCCTCTGGAGCATTGCAAAATGGTTTGCGAAACGCGTCGTGCCGAAGAAGATGCGATTGTGCGCCGCGCGGTGGTTGAACGCAGAGCGCGTGCTCCGAGACCACCAGCTTTTACAGCTTGCCCGCTCCCGGTTCGCTAAACGAACGAGCGCGTTCGTCGCCGCGCGATCGGCGATGGAGGTCGCGGCACCGATAAAGGACGTCGCAGCTCGCGCTCATCATAGGATCCGCAGAGTCCCGGCAAACGTGCATCGACGTCGAGCGCACCGAACCCGATCTGATCGTCGCGAAGCACCGACGCGGTCGAAATCGGTGGGGCGCGTGTCGCGGAGCGGCGTCGCGAAACAGCTCGCGCAAATGGACGCGGCGGCGTGGAGCCGCGCACGGGCCTACGTGCGCTGTTGCTTTGTCGTTAAAAGTCACAGAAACCGCGGCTGAACGACAAGCGAGCGCTGCAGAGCGCACGGAGCCGCACAAAGCTCTTCCGGCAGCTGGTCCTGCACCCGCGTTCGACGCCGCCGCGGCGCGCGCCCCGGCGACCGCATAAAAGGGAAGCATGATCACCGCCACCGGCATCCTCCATCGGGCGCGTCTCTTCCTTCCGTGCGCCCACTATTTTTTACTCTCCTCGACCGGGCACCATGCACCCCTTCCGTGCACTCGCGCTTTTGTTGGTGGTGCTGGCCCTCTTCGGCCACGTCCACGCGCGTCGACTTGGCCAATCGACCGGCGGACCGGTGCGTGTTTCGGGGGGCGACGCCATCGCGCGACGACGGGAACCGCCGCTTTATTCGCATGTAATGGGATTGCTCGTGCGTTGCGTTCGAGGGCGTGCATTGTTTCCACCATTCTCCCCCGCTCGGTGGGAGAGCGTCAATCGGCACGTTGGGTGGGGCGGCCGCGTCCGACTGGTTCCCGCCTCCAGCTCCGCGTCGGGCCCTGGGCTTGTTGGGGCCGCGTTGGCTCAAATCGCGGATCCTTGCAGCACGTTTGGCTGAGTGTGACGGCCGTTGAGCGCCCATTCGGCGATCGATGCGTTGCAGCGGCGCAGACGCGACTGGTAGATGCGGAGTGCCTCGTGCGTGGCGGGAAGGTGAGGGGCAGGGGGGGGAAAACGGAAAGGGAGTGGCGGGAAGTCGTCACGCATTGTTCGCCCGTGGGGAGGCTTTTTCTTTCATTTCATGCGCTGAACGTGTGTGGCTTGCCTCCTTCCGCTTCTGCAGGGCTCCTTGGCGGGCGGCGGAAACCAGCAGTCTGGCCTGCCCCAGCAGGGTGCCAACCAGGAGCAGCAGCACAAGTACCAGAGCTTGACCTCTTCTGAACCCCAGGACCGCAAGTCCCAGGATGTTGACTCTACTGGACCTCAGGACGTCACATCGCAGAACATCACCTCGTCTGGACTCCAGAATCTTTCCCAGCAGGGCTCTGCCTCTTCGTGTCTCCAGAACGCCCAGCAGCAGCAGGGCTTTGCCTCCTCGGGTCTCCAGAACGCCCAGCAGCAGCAGGGCTTTGCCTCGTCCGTCTCCCAGAACCTCCCCCAGCAACAGGGCTTTGCCTCTTCGGGTCTCCAGAACGCCCAGCAGCAGGGCGGATTCCAGGAAAGCTCTCAGGCGTCGCAGACCGTCAAGACCCCGCAGAACACTCAGACTTCTGATGCCAGCGGTCCCGAGCTCCTCCCGGTTGCCGGCTTCCCGTTCCCCAACGGCTTCCCGAGCGGCTTTTTCGAGCAGTCTGAGTTCTTCGGCGGCAAGTCCGGCGACGTCCGCGCGCCCGTTCCCGAAGGCTCGCACAACTGGCTGTCCTTCCCCGATCGCTTTCCCGGCGCCCCACTGTCCGAGGGAGCGCTCCGCGACTCTGTCTTCCTCGGACGCCTTTCTGGTGCCCCGCTGCTCGAGGGCGCTCGCGGAGGTGTTGAGCTCCCGCACCCGGACCTGCGCGAGGCCATCGAACAGGACCACCTCGGTGCCGTGCAGTTTGCTCTTCAGGCCGGCGCCGACCCCAACGAGCGCGACGAGAACGGCGACACGCCGCTGCACGCTGCCGTGCGTGCTGGAGGTGAGCGTCAGGGACCCATCGTCGCCGAGCTCCTGAGCATGGATGCCGACCCTGCTACTTCCAACAATGCCGGACAACGTCCTCTGGACGTTGCTAGCGACGAAGTCGACTCGGACGGCGTTGCTGCCCTCGTCGAATTTGCCGACCTGGGCGCTCGCTCCTCGGGCGCCGCCGGCCCCGTCGCCGAGCTCCGCTCCTCGGGCGCCGCCGGCCCCGTCGCCGAGCTCCGCTCCTCGGGCGCCGCCGGCCCCGTCGCCGAGCTCCGCTTCTAGGGCGTTGTCAGGTCTGCCTCCGCGGCGCAGCAGGGCGATCCCGACGACGCTCCTCGACTGCACCAGCAGGGGGGCCGATGAGCGGACCAAAGGTAGAGAATCAAAAGGCACTCGCCTTGCTCTTCTTCTTCCCTTCGCCTGGCCTTCAGCTTTGTCTCCGAAAGCCCGCGGGATATCGCAACGGCGCCCCGCGACACCACCCTCTGATGGCTCCCTTGCTTTTTTTTTTTCCCATTTCGTCGCCGCTACTTCCCATGCCACTCTCCGCCTTGCGTCAAAGGCCCTTCACACTTCCGTTGGCTGTCACCACAAACTCCAGGGCGTCCTTCCCCCACCTTCCTGTCCTCTCCCGTCGCGCTTTGGCCAACAGGTGCAACAACCGCACCCATTCCCTTTTGCACAGCCTGAAAAGGACGGTTTCTTGCCATTTCGCACTCTTGCAGCCGTTCTCCTCCTTCTACCCCCGACGACCCTGCCACCTCGACGCCGACGCTGCTTGCGGCGCAGCCCTCTTCGCACCCCGGCGTCGGACGACTCTGTCGACGCAATTCTTTCCGGAACGCTGCTCTCGTGCGCTCGATCTCCGCGCCGCAAAGCGTCACGTGCATGGAAATTGAAAATAGGCTCGGTTGCGTCTCGGAGATTCCCCTTGATCTCCCAGACCCCGCCACCGACCCCCCAAGCTGTCTATACTGCCCCCCACTCCCTCTTCGGCCATTGTCCTCTCCACTCGAGCTCGACTCTCCTCACCGCGCCTCGGAGCCGGCGTCAGAGTCGTCCTCTTTCCACCCCCTTTGTCCATCTCCTGCCCTTTTCCCGTTCCCCTTCTTCGGATGCGGCGACCCCATCATCGCATCCTCTAATACCTTTAGTTTACCCCGCCTTCCCTCTCCGAGCGAACGCTTACGACAGAGGACGGCATTTCCCTTCGCATGCATTGCTCCAACGACCTAGGTCCCCGTTTTCCGGGAAGGCAATGGTCACCACAAGCATTTTATGAGTGCGTTTCGGAGATGTAAGAATGTAATCACGAACAAACGAACGACCAAACAAACGTACGGACCGCCCATCGAGAGGGTGGGTTGGTAGTAATAAAAAACCGCGATCAATGGAAACGCAGAAACAAGCGAAAAAAGCAGCATCCCTCGACCTTGTTTATAACACTCGACAATCAGCTTGCTGTGGGCTTTCTGCGAACTCTCGCGCAACCGTCGGTCTGCATGATGAGGTTTCGGCTTGCAAAAATTCAAGCGTTACGCCGGTAGTATCGTGCCCGCGTCGCAACCGGAGAGATGAAAGCCGATGGCTCACGCCTCCCCCTCGTCTGTGAAACCCTCTCGGCCTCGTCGTCATTGCCACCCGAGAGAGAGGCGTTTCGACCCCGCATGCTCTCCACCGGGCAATTGGCCATGGATTTCAGAATATTTCAATGAAATCCACCGAATCGGTCGCTGCGCGGGTGCGATGGTGCTTCCCGGGGCTGGCGTCGCCGCTGTCTTTTCTCTCCGCGCCGCTCGGACCGCGGCTCCCCGCCGCCAGCCTTTCCCGCGCGCGCCTCCGCGCGGGCCGGCGGCGGGGCCGCGGGGCGGGCCGCCCGTGGCTCCACCCGCGCCCGTTGCATCGGCGCCGGTTTCGCGAGTTCATCGTCTGCGCCGCTTCCCTGCGCTCGCACTCTCCGAGGGAGCGACAGGCACCATGTGCGGGATCCTTGGGGCCCTCGGAATTCGAGGTCTGCCCGAAGTGAACCGCCGGGACATCCTCAGACGCAGCCGTCTCCTCAGGCACCGCGGCCCGGACCAAACCGGCGTGTACGAGTCTGAAGATGGATCGACTTTTCTGGCGTTCGAGCGCCTGATGGTCGTCGACCCCACGGACGGCGGCAAGTGCGTGACTCTCCGCGCGCCGGCAACGATCCCCGCGCACCGCGCCCGCGACCGCTGTCCGCGCTGCGCGCCGCGTCGACCCTCTCCCGCCTCCCCTTTCTTCTCCGCAGGCAGCCTTTCCAGATCGAGACTCCCGAGGGACTGGTCAGCTGGGCTGTGTGCGTTCTAGCTGCGCGATGCGTCGACAGGCGGGCGCGCGCGCGCGTCTGCATGCGCCGAGCGGTCGCTGGCAGCTCGGGGGGTGGGGGGCGGGGGGCGGGGGTGGCGCCCGAGGTGGCGCCCGAGGTGGCGAGAGCGCGTGGGCGGGTAGGGTAGGGCGTGCTGGCTGCGGGCACCGGTCGCCAGGGCGGGGCTGGGACGCGCGTCCGAGGCTTGGCCTGGCTATGCTGCAGGGCAGGGAGGAAGGGAGCTCGACCGGGCGGGACGAGTGCCGGAGGTGGAGGAGGCGTGGGCGAGAAAGCGGCCAGCTTGCAGACCGCTTCGTATCGGCGTCTCGCTGCCCGTGGCCACTGCGCCTCGGTCCCGCTCCTCGATCCGCGGGTTGCGGGTGCCAGGTCATGGGTGCTTGCCGTTTGATCGAATTCTCCCTTTCCATGGGCCGTATTCTCGCCTCACGCTTTTTCGTTCGGTTCTTGCCCTGTGTGTTTTCCCCGTTTGTGTTCGCAGCAACTGCGAGATCTACAACCACATGGCTTTGCGCAAGACGCACCTGGATGGCATTCCGGTGCACTCTGCTTGTGACTCTGCGGTGGTGGGCCCCATGTACGTCAAGTACGGCGGCGGCGCGGAGATGTGGAACGCCCTGGACGGCATTTTCGCGGCGTGCATCGTGGACCACCGCACGGGTGAGTACACCATCTCTCGCGACCCCATGGGCGTGTGCTCGCTGTACTGGGGCCGCGATGCCAACGGCGGCGTGTGGGTGGCGAGCGAGATGAAGGCGCTGCTCTCGGCCTGCGTCGAGGTTTCGTGGTTCCCTCCTGGGCACTACGTGCGCGGCAAGATTGGCGGCGCCAAGGACGGTCTTCCGACTCCCGTGCGCTGGTACAAGCCCGAGTGGCTGGTGCCCGAGGGCTCGCCGCTGCCGACCGGCAAGTTTGACGCGGCCGAGCTGCGCAAGACGCTGGTGGACGCGGTCGAGAAGCGCCTGATGGCCGACGCGCCGCTCGGGGTGCTGCTGTCCGGCGGCCTCGACTCTTCGCTCGTCGCCTCGATCGCCTCGCGCGCCGTCAAGCGTCGCCACGCCGAGCTGGTCGCCTCGATCAAGGCCCAGGCGGCGGCCCGTGGCGAGTCCGAGCTCGACGCGGCCTCGCTGCCGCCGTACGAGCCGCTCAAGACGTTTGCCATCGGCGTGCCCGGCGCACCCGACCTGGCCGCTGCCCGCGAGGTGGCCAACTTTTTGGGCACCGACCACTACGAGTTTACGTTTACGCCCCGCGAAGGCCTGGACGCGCTCGAGGACGTCGTCTGGCACATCGAGAGCGTCGAGCAGGTCCGCTCGGCCGTTCCCATGTACCTGCTCTCGCGCCGCATCAAGGCCATGGGCATCAAGGTCGTGCTCTCGGGTGAGGGCTCCGATGAGGCCTTTGGCGGCTACCTTTACTTCCACAAGGCCCCTGGGCCTCGCGAGCTGCATGAGGAGACGGTCCGCCTGCTCGCGCGCCTGCACCAGTGGGACGTGCTGCGCGCCAACAAGGCGCCCTTTGCCTTTGGCGTTGAGGCCCGCGTGCCCTTCCTCGACAAGGGGCTGCTTGCCTACGTCATGTCTCTCGACCCGGCCCTCAAGCTTGCTGGAGCCTCGGCCCGCAAGCTCGGCCAGAGCCTCCCGTCTGGCCCCTCGCAGGACAACCTCCTGGCGCTCCAGAGCGGCGCCGCCGCCGCCGCAGACGCCACCACGGTGGTCGTCATGGAAAAGCACCTTCTTCGCCTTGCGTTTGACACCCCCCAGGACCCCTACCTCCCCGGACATGTGCTGTGGCGCCAGAAGGAGCAGTTTTCGGACGGCGTCGGCTACTCGTGGGTCGACGCCCTCCGCGACTTTGCGCACGCCTGGGTTCCGGACGCGCTCTGGGAGAAGCGCGCCGAGCGCTACCCCGAGCACACGCCCCGCACTCGCGAGTACTACCTCCTCCGCGACATCTTCGACCGCCACTTCCCGCACAAGTCCGCCTTCGAGACGGTTCCCAAGGGACTCTCCATCGCGTGCTCCACGCCACAAGCCATCGCCTGGGACGACTCGTGGGCAGGCACCCACGAGATCTCGGGACGCGCCATCGCTGCCGTCCACGAGAGCGCCCTCGGGTTCCGCGTCAAGGAGGGCGACGAGGAAGCCCAGGACGCCTAGGCGACTGGTGAGTCCCCATCGAACTGCAGAACGCAGGTGGCGCCCCGACGGTGGAAGTCGATGGGAATAAAGGGAGAGAACGAAAGCGGTTACGAGGAGGCGCAGACTTCTCCTAGCACCCCTACCAAGGGATCTGGAAGGAGGGTGGGGGAAGGAGAGACCACGCCCACCGCGATCGCACGGCAGGGCCGACGAGAGTGTGTACATCACCGACAAGAAGACGAAAAAAAAAAAGAAAAAAACTGCAGACGGCGAGAAACGAGGGACTGGGAGACGAAGCAAAACGATGGAATGCCTGGCCCGGTGTTGCGCAACCGCACTCGACGGGCGACGGGTGGCGCCTTGCCTCGCAATTTACGCCTCGCGCTCGGCCTGCAAACCTCCGAGCCTACGACCTGGCCGGGACTCTGGCCTTTACCGCTGCGCACACCTCTCCGCCCGCTCCGCTCCTCTCGGATCGACACTTGGATCCGCTCTTTGCGTGCCCTCTCCCCCGCTGCGCTGCGTTGCCGTCCTAGCCCCCCTCTGCTCTGAGAATGTTGGCGATTCCGTTTCGACGCTTGTTTTTTTTTTTTTTTCGCATGTCACGCGTTGCTTCTTCGGCCAGGGAAGAGAAACGCCCAACAAGGAAAGGAGAGCAGTGCGAGTGATGAGGAAAAGGGCGACGCGAGGGAGACGATGCCCGCGATCGAAGAGCAAGGCGACGCGAAAGGTGGTGGGTGACTGTACATGGCGAAACCGAATTTGGGCGGGTCGAAACGAAAAAAAAAACACGCCAGGAAGAGTGGAGCGCATAGAGTGGCAAGACTGGCGGTTCCCTTTGTGTTGCTCCAAAGTCACTCTTCTCCCGTGTGCTCTTCCTCTTGTCGAGCTCGTCTCCTTCTCCGCATTTGCTCCTCTTCCTCCCCCGCCTCTTCCCTTCTGGTATTGTACAGCTGGAGGACGGACGGGGGGCCAAGGTCGGCGATCGAAGAGGACAGCGGTGGGTCACGCAGCGAGAGGCCGGCAATGCTCTCGTCCAGAGCAGCGGCGTGAGATACCGCGGGAAAGCGAGAAGGGGGCGCACGGTTGTGTTGCGTTCCAGATTGTGCGTCCAAGGGAAGACGAGCATCCCCCGAAAGCCGCTGGGGCGAGGAAGTTTGGGTCAGAGATGCTGCGAAGCTGAGATCCGAGCTCCACGACGCGGGCGTAGCACCAATCACGCCATCCACATCTCTCCTACGTCGCTCCATCGCCTGACGCGACGAAGGAAACGCTTCGAAGATTTGATCCCACCTGCTGCGAGAAGGTAAGAGAGGGTTGATAGCTTGGGGCGGCACCCCCACCTCGCCCTCGTTCGCGTCGCCACTCACGTCCCTTCGATCACAGAGCATGCGGACGGGAGCTCGAAGCTCGAAAAGAGACGTGTTAGCGGGTGCGAGCCCCGCATCATGTCCACCCCACCCCCAAAGGGTTTCGAGAGTCCTGTGCCCTTCGGACGACTCTGAAGAAACGTCCACGTCACCATCGGCGCTCCATCCTGCGAGCCTGTGTCGCCTTCCTCCTCGAGTCCACGCCGCAACGCGCGCCTCTGCGGCGTCTTGGCGCCGTTGGCGTTCCAACCGCACGTACGTGCGATACATGCGACGCGATGCGGACCGCTGGGTCTGGCCTGTGGAAGCATCTTTGCTGTCGCCATCAGAATGGGCGTTGTTCTCTTGCTTCGCTTGCGCTTGCGAACTGACAATCTCCACGACTCGCGTCTTCCCGTTTTCCTCCCCGTCCTCGTCGTCAGACGCATCCAAGCCGCCGGAAACAAAGGTACAGCGTTCGAAAAGACGCACGATCGCTCGGACCCGGGCACCAGCCGCAGAAGAGGCAGTGGTGTCTTCCTGCTCCTCAGCAACGCCGCCGACCGTCCCTTCGACGCTCCCCGCGACGTCTCCAATCGCCTCCTCGGCGCCCCCCACAGCGTCGACGACCGCCCCCCCGAAGCTCCTTTCCGCAGCACCATTGCCCTCTTCCCGAGCAGTCGCTTGACTCGGAAGTTGCTCTCTTTCCTGCTCCGTCCTTTCGTCGTCCGTATCGTGCAGCCCGACCCTCGTTCGAACACCTGCTCTGGCCCGGGCTCTCCATCCATTGCCAAAGGCACCCTCGAGCACCCATTGCCACAACACGTCGTCGAGCGCGGCTGCGCGCAGCGTCTTGGAACACTCGGACAAGACGATCAGATCGAGTGCCGTGCAGTACGAAAGCGCGTAGACCATCAGGTCGCCCGGAAGCGAGTCGAGGGTCAGGTAGCAAGGCCTGTGCTGTCGTTGGGATGGAACGAGACAAGCAGCAGAAAGGCGCCGATCGCCGCCGGTGGCGCTCCCGGGCGCCGCACGCATCAGCATTGGCGCCGAAACAGACGTCCGAGGTGCAACGAACGACGACGAGGTGCCAAGGTTCTGCTCGAGGTCCGGCACAAACGTTACCTCGCCGCAAAAGCCCTCATCGCTATCGTTGGCCTTGCACTCTCCCTGCGCACGCCAAAGTGCGAGTGCGGCCGGGACTGCCAAGCGATCGACCAGCGGCGGCCACAGCGCGATGAGTGCCGAGTGCCGGACTCCAAACGACGGCGACAGGGGAAAAACGCCGTCGGGGGCCGATGACGCCGTTGAAGAGGGCGAGCAGATTCCAGAGCCATCGGGGGACCCTGTGGCGTCTTTCGACGGTGATGGATTGGAATTCGGCAGCCGATCCCCGGTGCTTTCTTTCAACCTCACAAATGCGCTGCTGGGAACTGAAAGCTCATCCCGAGGTGGTGTGGTCCGACCACGAAAGTCTGTGTCGTCGTTCGGAAGCGCAAGGGAAAGAAAATGCATCGTGCCAGAGCTCGTTCCAGAGCACCGCACCGTCGCGGCGGGGAAGGGAAGCGGCAGGAGCGGATGGCCGGGAGGAGATGGCGTCAGCCGATGCGGGGGGAAAGACGAAGCAGAGGTCGCGGTGGATGCAGGACCAGAACGCGTTGGAGAGCCATGCGGCGTGGAATTCGGCGGCAGCCTGGATGAGAGAGCGCTTCGCTTTGTCAAGTCGACCTCTGGTGCGGGCGAAGATAGCGTTGGGAACTCTGTCGGCCATTCAGGCGCTCTCCTGACTTTGGAAGCCCCCCCTTGCCGTATGCAGCCTCGTGCAACACTCCCCTCTGGCTCGCCTGCAGCCCCATAGGCTTCCATGTGCTCATCTGCCTCAAGATCCGGGTCGGAGAGGCGGTACTTGACTCCGGTGGTGACCAGCGCCCGAGGGGCGTGGTCTGAAGCGTCGTGTACGGACGCTGCCGCAGCTGCCCTCAAACCGAGCGAACGCAGAGCTGCATCGGCGAGCACCATCGCAGGGGGCCAATGGGCAGGGCGGCTTCCGAAGCGTCGGCCAGCCAAGATGGAAAAAGCGAGTAAGAATCCAGACGCAGCTGAAAAGTAGACGAAAATAGCGATGACCTCGCGAGAGGTATGAGCCGAGCCGAGCAGAAAGCAGCGCCTAGCGGCCTTGCGCCCCGCCTCGCCCCTCGCCGGCACCCGCCGACCAAGCACGTGTACCGTCCGCCCACCCTCGTTTCGTTTGCCGCTCCGCGCCCCTCGCACTTTTTTTTTTTTTTTTCTCGGTGTCCCTCGTGCTCTCGTCTCACGACCCCGAACAAACGCACCCATGGGGTCGGCAGAGCTCCGAACGAGCCTCTCAGGTCCATCTCCCCTTTCGAGGGCAGAGGGCCCGCGCGCGCGCGCGCGCCGCGAGCGCTCCGCGCTTGTCTGCCGGCCTTTCCCGCGATGACACAGCGGATACCTCACGGATGAGGACTCGGCCGGGGCTCGAATGACAATACGCGCGACCCAGCGGCTTGGCGCGTTCGCTCGAGGTGGTGTCTCTAGGGCCGCCGCCGCTCCCGCGGTTTCGTTTCGCTTGCTGGCGGAGCGCGCGCGCGCGCGCGTTCCGCGACCGGTCGTTCGGTTGCTTCCCACTCCGGTCGCAAAAGGAAACAACACGCTGGCTGTCGACAGGTGACCCGATCTTCCGACGTGCGGCAGTGCCCGATTCCCGGCGCAGTTCGCTTTGGACGGCGCCAAAGCCCCCTGAAGCTCGCGCCCGGCTCCAATGCCAGATCACGGTTCGTCGCCGCGGCCGTTGTGGTCGAGGCCACAGAGCGAGGCCGCTGCCTAGCATCGCGGTCGAGGCGCCGGGATTGATATTAGAGCTCACCAAAGCGCGCGGCATCGTGACAGGTATGCAATTGGATGGAAGCGATAGGATGCGGCAGGCGCCGAGGGTTCGTGGCAAAGGGGACATGGATGACCGGGCGCCGCTCCTTCTGTCCACTTCGCGGCCTGCAACCCGTTGCAGACAGCCCGTCCGCTGCGAGAGGCGCCAAGGGCGCGGACGCATGCAGAAAAGAAGTGTCGGGCGCCGGGACGAAAGGCAGGTGGTCGAAAGGTAGTTGCGAAAGGAGCAAACCAAAGTAAACAAAAGGAGGAAAGCCAGGGCGGCTCTTGAAGCGGCATGGTGCTGCCGGGCGGGAAAAAAGAAGGACACAGACGGTCGTGAGAGGCGGTCGACCGGGCGATTCGCGAGACGTTTGGCTTTATTTTAAAGAGCGTTTCCGTTGTCGAGAGAGACGGGTGCGAGGGAAGCAGCACGGACGGCGGAGGCGGCCGCTGGTGCGCTGCGAAAAGGAAGAAAAAAACATCCCTCGGACACCCGCCATGAAAAAGGCATCATAGGCAGCGTTGGAAAAAGGGCGACCAAAGGGGGTGCGTTGGGGAAACGAAGTCGCAAGGGGGAGGAGAGAAAGGAGAAAACGGGCGCGAGTTGTGGAGTCGGGGGTTCGAGGAAAGTGCGAGGAGAGAGCGAGCCCTTTCCGTGACAGGTCGCTCGGAACAAGGAGCAAGACCCCGCTGCGCGGAGGTCTTGCGCGACCCAAAACCGCCGCGTCGACGCGTTGGCCGGCTGCGCCTTTGCCATCGGTCAAGCGTCGTCGATCTATTGCGAGCGAGACGCTGAGATGCTGAGAAGAGCGGGGGAGGGGTCGGGGATGCGCGCGCAGACGTCGAAGACGCGGCATGCGGTCGACGTGCAGAGGTCCCCCCCCCCCCCCTTTTCCGTCTGCGTTCGAGCTGCCTAGAGCTTTCCGCAGGCCATGACGCTCGGCTCCCACTTGTACGCGTTGTTCTTGACCCATCCGACGCGCTTGCGCTGTTCGAGGGCTTCGTGGGGACCCCTCGAGCCGTACTTGTAGCCGACGAGCGGGATGCGCCCCGACTCGACGTCCTCGAGGACTGGCGTGAAGATCTCCCAGGCCGCGCGGAGCTCGTCGCGGCGCACAAAGTGCTGCTGGTCGCCCTTGATGGCGTCGAGGATGAGCTTCGGGTAGGCGTCCGGGATGATCGCGTCCGGGTAACGGCACCTATAGTCGAGGTCGAGCTCGCTGATGGTGATGTCCATACCCATGCCCGGCTTCTTGATCACCAGCTTGGCGTACATGGCCTCGTCCGGCTGCAGGCGCACCACGAGCTCGTTGCGCATACCTTCGCTCTGTTCGATGCGCAGTCTGCGCGCGCGCCGGGCGGCGAGACGCCGCGCCTGCGTGGGCGAGTCCACCGACGGCTGCGAGTCGAGCCTCTGGGACGGGAGCGAGACGGGGGCGAGGCGCGACGGCTGCGAGGCCACGGCCTCCTCGCCCGCGGCCGCGGGTGCCGATGAGGCTCCAGTGTTTCCCGTGGCGGCACCGCCGGCCTTGGCGCTTCCGCGGTGTGCCTGCTCGTTGAGCTTGCGCGCCTCGTCGGCGTCCTCGGACACGGCGGCGGGCCAGATGGTGTGGGCGGGCGCGCGGAACTGGATGCGGATCTCGGCCTTGCGCTCGTCGAGGGCCTTGCCCGCGCGGAGGATGAAGGGCACGCCGGCCCATCGGTCGTTGTCGAGGTAGAGCACGACTTGAGCGAATGTGGGCGTCCTCGAGTCGCCCGGGACGGTCTCATCGTCCTTGTAGCCTGGCTTGCCGTCTGCGCCCTCGTACTGCCCGACGACGACGTCCTCGGGCTCGACGGGCAGCACGCACCGCAGCGCCTGCACCTTGCTGTCGCGCACGTCGTCCGGGTGCGCTGACACTGGCTTTTCCATGGCCACGTAAGCCAGCAGCTGGCAGAGGTGGTTTTGCAGCACGTCGCGGATGATGCCGAATGAGTCAAAGTACCCGCCGCGGCCCTCGGTGCCAAAGTTCTCCTTGAAGGTGATCTGCACGTTGCTCACGCTCTCGCGGTTCCACGTCGGCGCAAAAAGCATGTTGGCAAAGCGCACCACGAGCATGTTCTGCGTCATCTCTTTGCCAAGGTAGTGGTCGATGCGGTACAGCTGCGATTCGGGGAAGAGCGGCGCAAGCTGCCCCGCCAGCCTCTCCGAACTGGCCGTGTCGTGCCCAAACGGCTTCTCAACGACCACGCGCGTCCAGGACCCGGGGGGCAGCAGCGTCGGCGCGAATGGGTCGCGCGACCGCGGCGTCGTGGCGCGAGAAGATGGCGACGACGGGGACCCGGGCACCGGCACGGGCGAAGGAGGGAGCGGCGGCCGCGAGGATGAGGAGGCGCCGAGGGAATCCTCACCCGCGTCGCTTGGGCCCTCCTTGCGGTGTGCCTTTTTCGAGGGTGCGAGGGCGTCCGGCAGCGGGATGGGCCCCGAAGAACCGACGGCGACCTGGACGCGGGGCGACGAAGGCCCTTCGCCGTGCTCGCCCCAGAGGTCGGGGTCGCGGCCGCAGCAGTGCCTTGCGAGCCCCTCGCAGACCTCTGGGTAGACGGTGGGCGGCAGCGCCAGGTAGAAGAGCCGGCCGCGCGGCGCGCACGGGTCGCGTGCCGTCTCCGACTCGCGGATCGCACGGTTCAGAGAC
>PEIA01002533.1:0-14462 GCA_003613005.1 Prototheca ciferrii
GGTGAAAAAAACAAAAAACGTCAAGTCGAATGGGAGGAGCAGAGCAGGGATTCGCGAGTGAGAGAGCCAGGCCTTCTTCATGTCGACAGTCCGTGTCTTTTAACGTTTCGATGCAGCGAAAGAAGAAGAAAAGGTGACCAAGGGGCGAGCCGAGTTGACAGGCGGATGGCGCACGACCTCTATGAGGGGGCACGAGAAGGAAGAGGCGGTTCTGTGGGGAGGGGGATGAACACGCGCGCAATCGGCTGCCCGTAGCGCTCCAACCACCATTTCCTTTTCATTTCCTTCTCGTCTGCGTTTTGGTTTCGCTCATTGGTTCCCCCACCTGCCTCCCCAGGGCCCGGGATGTGTGGGCCCTCGTGGGGGCGGTCCCCATGGCGGTCCAGGTTGCGCGTTGGGCGCGTTGCCCTGCATTGGTGGCATCCGTGGCGGACCTCCGTCCGGGCCGCGCCAGTGTGGCGCATGTCCCGGCGGCGAGGTCACCATGCCCGGCGGTCCGGGCCGCAGCGGACCGCCTCCGGACATGGGCCCGCGTGGCTGCCCCCACGGCCCCTGAGGAGGGGGCGGCGGTGGCGGCGGCGGGGGCAAAGGCTGCGGCGCGATCGAGGAAGCGGAGCCGTCTCTTGCCATGCTGGACGGCGCGTCGAGCGCCATCGAACCGCTCGCGGTCAGCTTGAGGCCCTGCGGTGGGCGTGTGGCGGGTCCCCCCTCCCGATCGGCAGTCGGCCCATCCTTGGGGCCCTGCGGTCGCTTTCTCTCGCGGTCGCCGCTGCGGGTCTCTTCCTCTCCCTCTACGCGCTGTCTCTTGCGTTCGGCTGCTGCGAGAGCTTCCAGGGAGGCGTCGTCTCCAGCGGGCTTGGCGGCCGCCTCGGCCAGCTGCGTCGGGGACCGCAGGCCCATGCAGAGCGCGGTCCGGAGCGCGTGTTCCGGGCGTCTTCCGTCGGGCGAGAGGCGGTCCCAGATCGCGCGCAGGCGGCGCAGGTAGAGCTCCTCGACGGCCGCCGGCTCCGACGCGTCCTTGTGCGCGGCGGTCCAGAGCTCGGTTTCCAGATCGGTCGCGAGCGATGCCACGGAAGCGCGCGGCAGCAGCGCGGCGGCCAGCGCGGCGCGCGCCTCGACGCGCCGAACGGGAGGGACCGCGTCGCCGGGCTGCGCGGGGCCCGAGGCGAGGAACGAGGGCTGCGGAGGAGGCGCGGAAGGGGCCGAGGGGGGTGAAGCGTCGTTTTCGCGCTCGGCATCCCGGCTGGCCTTGCCGTCGGCGTCGACGGCGTTGGCGGGCGCCTCGGAGCCGCCTGCGCCTTTCGAGCCCTGGTCCTTTTCTCCCGTCTTCTCTCGCGCCTTGGCGTCGCTGGAGACGCTGGCGCTCTTGCCGTCGGCTCCCCGGACCGTCCCGTCGCCGTTTGGAGCGCGGCCGCCGTCCGGCCCGTCGATGCCCGGCCAGGCCTTGAGCGGCTGCCTCCCGGATTCGACGCGGAGGCGGTTGACGAGTCGGCGCGTGGCGCGAGCCGCCTCCAGCACGCCCGAGCGCACCGCCTCGGTCGTCGAGAGCGGCCTGCCAGAGCCATCGAGCGTGGCCGAGGGTGGGTGGGTTTTGCCTTGTGCCCCATCCGCGGGGTGTGGGGTTTTCGCCTGCCCCGCATCCACGGGAGTTTGAGCCTTGCTCTGTGTCGAGGGCGCCGCGTCTGACGCCCCCTCGGCTCGAACGAACGCGTCGGCGGTGTCGCGCGCGACGCGTTGCAAGAGTCGCGCGAAGCCCGCGACGGCCGCGACCTGCTCGGCCGAGGGATTTCTCGAGGCCGTCTCGACGGCCAGCGCCGCGAGGCGCCCGGTCGAAGAGGCCGCCGCGGTCAGCGCCGCCGAGGCGTCCGAAAACGCGCTCGACAGCTCCGAATGCAGCTGCGCAAGAGAGAGACGCGGCAGAGCGACCGCGGAGACCCCGGAACACCCCGACGCAGAGCCAGGAGCCGAAGCCGAGCCGGGGCCAGAGGCGCGGTCCACATCAGGGCGCGCGCCGGCGGCCGGTTTGGCGAGCGGCGAGGACGAGAACGCCAGCGTCGCGCGAGCGCCTGGCGTGGGCGATGCCGCGACCCCAGGCTTGGCGGGGGCGGGCGAAACCGGCGAGGAGACCTTGACTCTGTGCGGCGGGGCGGGGAGGGGTCCGGAGACAGGGTGCTGCAGCGCGCTCGGAGCGGTCCGTTTGGAAGCGCCCGCGGCTCGAGCGGCCTCGGGAGGCCGCTCCTCTCGTTCCTCGACCCGCGAAGCCTGGCGCTCCGGGGGGCGTGCGGGAGACGGCGGGGGGGCGATGGCGGCAGAGGCGGGAGCGCTGCCGCCGCTCGAGGCGTCGGCCCGCCCTGTCGACGCGGTGCCCGAGATTTTGGCCTCGGGCTTCGCCGCCGCTTTATCGGCCGACGGAGGCGGCGAGACGGTCGCTTCCCTTGCGGGAGGCGCACTCGGCTCCTGGGGCTTTGGCTCGGGACCCTTTCCAGCCTTGCTCTTCTTCGTCTCCGCCGCCTCTGCCGTCGTTGTCATCTTGTCAGCAATTGCACTCTCTCCACCTCCGCTCTGTCCCCTGTCGCCCGTTGCACACTCTCCACCTCCGCTCTGTGCCCTGTCGCCTTTCATTCCCTCTCCTCCCCCGCCCCCTGCCTTGTCGCCTTTCACTCCCTCTCCTCCCCCGCTCTTTGTCTTGTCGCGCTTGGTTTCTTCCTGCCACGAGCTCCCCGGCCCCGAGCAGAGCAGTGCTCCTGCAGTTTCCTTGTCCTCCTTTCCTCCATCTGCGTTCTTGTCGTCGACCCACAGGACGGTCTCCTGCAGGAGGGCGTCCTTGCTTTGCTCGCCGTCCGCATAGGTGACGGCGTGCCTGCCGGAGGCGGCGTTGTAGGCGCGGATGCGGCCTCGGTAAAAGCGCAAGCCGGTCGGAGAGTCGCCTTCGCGAAAGAGCACCCAGATGGCCCGTTTTGCCGCTTCAACGGGGCCAAAAGGCAGCTCCCTGACCGGAAACTGGCGACTTTTTGTGAGCGCCCGAGGAACGTCGAAAAACGGCAGCGACGACAGCGGCGGAAGCCGCGAAAAGTCGCGGATGACCGGAATGGGAGCCGGCGACGCAGGCGAGGAGGGCGCGGAAGAAGAAGGAGAAGAAGGGGGAGAGGAGGCCGGCGAGGCCGCGGGGGGGGGGGGGGGCGAAGGCCGGCGACCGGCCCCGGGGAGCCGTTCCCCCGCGCTCGTCCGCGGCGTCCGACGTCTCCTCGTCATATGGCCTCTCGGCGGGCCTCTCGGCGCTCCTGCTCGCGCCGCGACGGCCCCTCGCCGCGGCGCCGCCTCGGCCCCGGCCGCGCCGGGTCGCGCCCGACAAAGTCCCGTCCACGCTGGGGGGCCCGGGCTCCCTGGCCGGAGACCCGGTCTCGGCGTCGCTGCCCGTCAAGGTCCCCTCGCGATCCGACGCGTCGCTGGCGCCGCCCGAATCGACGGACTCTGAGCGCAGCCGGCGGCGCGGGGGCGCCACAGACCCCGAGGCGCCCGTCTTGCCTTCGATCCCGACGCCATCCCGGGGACGCCCGCCCCGCCCGGAGACCGAGCGTCGGTCCCTGCGCGAGGCCGACGCCTTGGCCGAGGCCGGGCCCGCGAGCTCGGAAGACTCCGCAGACGGACGCGCGCGGGTCCGACGTCCACGTGGCTCGGACGGCGCAGGAGACCGCGCAGCCTGCGGAGAAGGGGGAGGGAACGCAGCGAGGAAAGGAACGGATTCGTTCGACGAGAACAGGGGAAGAAAAGAAAAGCAGCACAAGGAACGGGGAACGAGATTGGAATGGAAGGAAAAAGGGGAGCAGGCGACGTTGCGAAATGCACCGGCGGGAACGAATGCGCAAAAGAAAGAATGCGCCGCAAGGAGGACCCGAAGCGTCCCGGCGGGAAAACGACACCAGAAAACAACCAACGAGGAAGCAGCCGTCGACAGGCCCTTGCCCCCCGCGGCCCCCCCTTCTTCCCTCCTGGGCAAGGAGCGGCGAGTGCGAAAAAAAACAAACGCTCCTCCCCGCTCTCTCCGCCTCCTCTCCCACCGCAGCCGCCGCCAGAGCGCAGGCTGCGCGCAGCGAAATTCCAAAGAAATCGAGTCCCCGCCAGAGATCCAAACGGGACGCGTCCGCGAACCGCAGACGCCGTCTGCGCAGCGCGCGAGACGAAGCGCGCAGCGCGCGGCGATCGCCGGGACGCCAACCCGCGCTAGGCGCACCCGTTTGCTGGCGCGCCGGCCTTCCATGGATGTGCGAGCTCAGCGCTGCGCCATCGAGACGGCGCATGCGTCGCGCGGACCACCGAGCGCTGCAAATCTCCAAGCGCAGCCTCCGGCGCGGGCGCGCGGGACGGGACGGGGCGCTCGCGCGCGCCGGCCCCCTTAGCCGCCGGCGTCGCGTCCGCGTCTGCTTGTTTTCTCGCCCCGCTCTCGCCCACGTCTCGACATGTCGTTCGCTCGCACGTACTCGCGTTTCAAGCCCCTTCATGCGGCCGTTGCGATTGTGTGCGTGGGTCCGCGTCGGATGCCGGCGCCGCGACCGCAACGTCCGCTTCTGCGCCCGCTTGATCGCCCTTCCCACGGCCGTCGCCGACCCGAAACCACCCGTCTGCCGGCAGCGGCTCCCCGCCGCGGCGTCGGAAGACGGGGGCGACGGCGGCGCGGACCGTCGCGACCATCGGCCGCCTCCCCCGGCGTCCCAATGTGGCCCTTGCACGGGCTTTCAAAGCGCTTCCGTCCCCTCGAGCGCGGAAAGGCTCCCCGGGACCTTGCGGCGACGTTTCTCCTCGGCGTTCGGATCCGGCCCCTCATCCCCTCTTCGTTCTCTTCGTCGCAGCCTCGGCGTGACGAGCGGATTTTACATTTTCGACGAGCCGCTGCGACAGATGCACGAGCAAGAGCTCGCGCGACAGGCAGCGGAGAAGGCCGCGGGCGGAGCGCAGGAAGAAAGCTCCAAGTAGAGAAGAGAAGAGGTTCAAGGCGTGTGCTTTTTCTCCTTCCCCGTCGCTGCGCGCTCGGTCGCATGGCTCGTTTTGTCCCCTTTTTGTTCCTTTCTTCCCCCCCCGCTTGCTTTCGGGGCTGCTTTGATCCGATCGCTCTCGTCCGTTTTCCTTTTTCCGTCCATTCGTCGCGCCCCTTTTTTTTTCCCTCGGTCGCCATTCGGGTGCGTTGCACGCTTCGTGTGCCGTTGCGCGCTTGCGAGAAAGAAAGAGACCAAGGGAGGCACACAGGGAGGAGAGCAAAGGGCGGGGAGCGACGGAGCGAGACGCAGAGGGGGCGAGCGGGGCGAGGAAGGGACGCCCAGCGCAGCGAGCCAAGGGGCGGCGACAAAGCGAGGCACAGGAGCACAAGCGATTGAGCAAAGCGAGCCAACGGGTGGGGGTGGGGAAGGCCGGCGACGACGGAAAGGCGTCGCAAAAGGGGTACAACCGTCGGCAAAGGCGGCATGGAAATTCGCATCGAACGTTTTACTTCATCGCGCGGCGTCTCAGGCGGGGATTCCGGCCGAAGCTGGGATTGCGACTGCGACGTCTCGACGCCGTTGCGAGAGCCTGTTGTGGTCTTTGCGTTTGATCACTCTTTTTTTTCCTTTTCCTTCTTTCTTTTTTTCTTTCTTTCTTTCTTTCTTTCTTTCTCTCGCCATTCACCTCCCTCCCCCCTACCCATGCGGCGCGGGTTCCCGGGCGTTCTGATCGTGGGTATCGATCAGGCTTGGACGGCCTTTGCGAATCCGACGCGTTCGTTGCCGTAGTCGTAGACGGAGTGGTACGGCCCCAAAAAGACGTCTCCAAGGATCCAGAGGTTTCCGATGGTTTCCGGAAAGTCCATGCCCATGAACCCAGAGATGCACTGGCTCTCGCCTGCGGCGTCGATGCGCAGCACGTAGTCCGTGGGCTCGAGGGCAAAGTCCTTGCCCGCGATGGTGACCGTGACGGTCGGGAGGTCGGCCAGCGTGTCGCAGTCGAGCGTGGCCACACCGCCCCCTCCCCCGGGCAACGCCTCGCAGGCGGCTCCCAGCGCGTCCTCGATCTGGCGTTCCGTCTCGTTGCTCAAAAGCGCCTGACGCACAAACTGCACCGTGTACGAACACAGCTCGCACGACACGTCCCCGAGGCGCGCGGGAGGACGCGCAAAGATCGACGCCAGGGAGGAGGAGGGCGAGGAGGAAGGCGAGGCAAAGGTGGCCTTGGGGGCGGCACTGCGACGCCTGTGGTACGCGTCGCTCTCGAGGTGGGATTCGAAGGCTCCGGCGGCCTCGCGACGGCCCTTGACGCGCCCCGCGCAGCCTCCCTTCTTGGCGCCCCCGGCTCCGACCGCGTCTGGGCTAAAGCGCTCGAGCAGCCTGCGCACGGCGTCCGGCGTCGATCCCGCGCGGCGCAGGGCCTCTTCGAGCGGCAGGTGCCCCACAAAGCCCTTGGCGGCGCTCTGCGTGGCGCGCGCATGCGCCCGACGGGAGGAAGTCTCACGACGGTGGTGGTGGCGATGGTGGCGGCGGGGGCGGTCGAGTTCGGCCTTGTCGCCGTCGTCGCCGTCGGCACCGAACGCGCCCTCTCTGCGCGCTCCCGGCACTCGCACTTCCCGTTCGTCTTCTTCCTCCCTCGCCTCCAGGTCGGCAAAGCCGCAGAGTCCGATGGCTGCGCAGATCTCTTCGGGCGCAAGGGTCTGGAGGAGCTGGACGATCTCAGGCACGTACTGGTGCACAAAGGCCTTGCACTGCTGCACGACGGCAGACTCGGCGCCGAGCTTGGCGTTTATGGCCTCCACGTCGGCGGAGGGGCCCACCAGCAGCGAGGTGCCCGTGTCCGCGATCGCCTGGCAGCCGGACGCGCACGTGGCTGGTCTCAGGTCGCCGACGGAGATGCCGTCTGCCGCAAACTGCCAAAACCCGCGACGAGTCACGTTGGCGTACACGTGCTCGCCCTCGAACCGGGACGGGTCCACGCCGCCCAGAACCAGCTCCCCACCGCGGTCCGCAAACAACCGGGGACGAACCACAGACGAAGAGGGACGAGAGGACGACGAGGTGGATGCGCTCGAGGCGGAGGAGATCTGCTCGGCTTGGACGGTCGCTTCGAGCGCCGCTTGGCCTTCCTTTCTGGCGAGCCAGAAGGAGAAGAGGGGCTCGTCGAGCAGTCCGGCCTCGAGGGCGCGCTGGAAGGGCGGGAGCACGCCTCCGACGGAGATTTCGGGAAAGGCGAGGCCGAAGAGGCCGTCAAAGCGAGCGGCCACGAACGACAGCGAGGGCTCCTGCACCGCTTCGCCGAACACCGTGCGAGGCACCGCCAGGCCGCCGATCGTCAGCGTGTCGCTCGAGAAAAAGCCCTCGACGCTGCCAGAGCCGTACTGGATCGAAAACTCGCGACCGTCGGCCTCGTACGATTTCGAGGCGCCAGAGTCGTACTGCGAATGCAGCCAGCACGCGATCGACAGGTAGGAACACTTGCGAGACGGAACCCACACGTTCGAAGAACCAGTGTCAAACACAACCAAAAACGACTGCGGAGGAGAGCCCAGAGAAATAGGACCGTAGTACTGCATGGGGGAGAGGGCGGAGAGGAGGAGAGGAGGAGGGGGAGACGCTCGTGAGAACACCGGCAGCGAGAGTGGCAGTGAAGGTGGCGGTGGTAGCGGTACGAGCGGGAGCAAAAGAATGATAGATCGAACGAAGAGAAAGAAGGAACTGTTCAAAATGTCAAAGGCAGGAAAAAGGAAACGACAACAACAAGCCGGCACCAGGACGGGTCGGGGCGAATCGATGCGAAGCGCCGCAGGACGCCGCAAGATGATGTTGGCAATGACATCCACGGTGAAAGAACAAAAAGCAGTCCGCTCACGAGGCGCCCGAAAGGGGCCCGCTTTCCCTTCAAGCCTTCCAATCCCTCCCCTCCATTCGCCCCCCCATACGCGCACCTGGGCGTCGAGGTAGTCGGTGATCGGAACGGAGGGCTGCGCCTCGACGGAGCCGGCCACCTCAGAGGTGAGAGGCACGACGCGGCCGGAGACGGTCTTGCTCACCGGGACGGTGTAAACCGCGCCCAGGGCGACGGGCAGCAGCAGCAGCGCCGACAGCGCCACCGCGGCTCCAAAGCGCGCCATGGCGAATCCAAGCAACGCGCGACGATCAAACGCGGCAGCGACGGCCAAACCAGAGCCAAACGCGCCAGCGATCGCAGAGCCCCTGTCGAAAGCCGCCCGAGAAAAGAAAGCGGAAAAAAAAGGCCACGTCCGCCAAGCCAAGCGGCGAGACGGGCCGCGGCGCCCGCGCGAGGCGCGCGAGGCGCGCGAGGCGGGAGGGGGGTCGAAGAGAGCCACGCAGGCCCACGGAGCGCAGACGAGGGCCCAGGAGCGTAAAAGTCGCGCAGGGATCTGGCGGAGCGACCCCGGTTCCGGGACGGAAGCGACCGAGACGCGACGCCCGCGCGTGGCGCGCGCGCGCGCAGGGCGCGGGCGGGAGCGCGGGCGCCCGGCGCTCGCCCCTCCACCCTGGCCGTGCGCGCGCGCGCGAGAGACCGCGAGCTCCGACGCGACGCAAGCCCGGGAGCCTTCGAGGCCGCGAGTACAGACGGGACGAACGAATGGGCGCGCGCAAGGCCGCGAGATCCGAGGCGATCGCGTGGCTTCGAAAGTCTCGAGGTCACCGCTTCCCCCTCCCCAGCCCATCCCGCAGTCTCCTTTCGGCGACTGCGCCGCCGAGCTCGCGGAGCTACCACTCCCGGTCGACCGCGTCGAGCCGCGGCGGGAACGAGTGGCCGCGGCGGCGCGCGTCGCGGTCGCCATGTCTGCTTTGGATCGAAACGGGGCTGGCGTCGACGAGCCGGGGGGCGACGGAAAAGTGGCTGCTCGGCGCGTCGGGGCCCCTGCCCAGAACTCGGCGCTCCAGCCCTCTCGCCCGGCGTCCCCGCCAGGTTTCGACGAGGCGCCGTCCGCGGCGCCTGCTCGCACCTCTCTGGGCTACCGTCCTCCTCCATCCTCGTCCACGGAGGCCGTGGCGGCTCCTCCGTCGTCCGAGTGGGCGTTCGAGGCGTTCAAGCCGTCTGGTTGCCTCGGGGTGCTGCGCTTTGACCTTTCCCGCGGCTACGTGACCTTTGGCCGTTCTCCCGACGCGGACGTGACGCTCGAGCACCCGTCGTGCTCTCGTCTGCATGCGGTGCTCGAGTTTCGCGCATCTGACGGGCTGCCGCGGCTGCTGGACGCCGGGTCGACGCACGGCACGCGCGTCAACCGCCGGCGGCTGGAGCCCAGGGCGGCCGTGCGGGTGCGCGTCGGCGACGTCATCGCCTTTGGAGCCTCGTCGAGGTTTTACGTCCTCCTCGGGCCGGAACAGGACCGGCCGGCGGAGGCGAAGAAGCGCGACGCGCAAGGACGGACGAAGGAAGGAAGCGTGGGCGAGGCCCACGGGCCTGGCAGCGGTGGTGGTGGAGATGGCGACGGTACTGGTGGTGCATCTGTAGCTGCTGTTGCTGCTGGTGATGCGAGTGCGGTCTCGGAGAAGCGCCATGCACCCGGAGTGCCGTTGAGCTCCGTCGCGCTGTGGTCCGGGAGATCTGCGGAAGCCTCGCAACGGCTTCCCACCGGAGACGGTCATCGTGAGGAGGCTTCTGGAGCCACCGGCACGGCGTCTCCGTCGCCCCCATCGCATCAGACATCTCCCGCTGTCTCTGCTGCGTTCCCCTTTCAGCCTTCGGAGCGGCAGCTGCATCTCGCGCAGCGAATCCGTCGCCTGCGGGAGCGGGCCGACTCGCTGCGAGCCTCGAGTCGCGCCATCCGTGCCCGCGCCGAGCTTTCGCGCGCCGGGTTCACGCCGGGGCAGGCCGCCGCGATCCTGCAAAACGACGAGAGCGTCAAGCGACTCTGCGAGGAGGCCGACGAAGCCGAAGAGGTCCTCAGGGCCAGCCTCGGAAGGGCCCGGAAGGGGCGGAGGATCGCCGACGACGGCGCCGACGACCGCGAGGCGGGAGCTGGGCCAGCAACCGGGCGCGGGACGACCAAGGCGCACGACGGCTTGGATCCCTCGTCGATGGGCCGTTCGAGCGCGTCGCATTCCAAGGACGACGGCGAGCGTCTGCGGCGACAACGGGGCTCGGGGCCAGCCGCAACCTCTGGCCGCGACGAACCCTCGTCGCTCCTGCTCGACCTGTCCGTGTCCTTGGTCCCTCCTCCCGACGCGTCGCCCGACGCGGCAGAGCTCGAGGCGCGCCGACGCATCGCGCAGGAACGGGTGGACGCCCTCGAGGGGGAGCTGCGGAACGTCGACTCCGGCGCGCGCGAGCGGCAGGGCTCGACCGGGCGCGCAAATGAGGGCGCTGGAGACGCGCTGAGCGGCCGTCGGGGCGATCCTACGACGGCAGACACGCCCGGTGCAAAGCAAGGAGAAGCGACCGCAATGGCCTCCGCGGCTCGTCAGGAGCGCGTCCCGTCGCTGGACGCCCTCGACGCGTTCATGGCCGAGTCTCTCCCGCAGCAGCTGGCGCGAGACGAATCCGATCGCATCACCCGGCATCTGGTTCGCGCCAAAAAGGACGTCCGAACCCTGGGCAAGCTGCTGCAGGTGGCCGACCCCGAAGGGATCTTTGCACGGGAAAGGGCCGAGGGGGGGGCCATCTCTCGCGAGGAGGCCGAACGGGCCGTGCAGCGGGCGCGATCCACGCTCGAAGGCAAGGCAGACGAGGCGGACGCCACGACGACACGATGCGACGAAAACATCCGAGGCTCCAAGCCGAGCGAGCAGGGGGACTTTGACGGCGGAAACGCAACCAAAAAGGCACCTTTGCCTTTGCCCCAGGCAGCTCTTTGCAAAGCGACGCCTGCGTCGGCCCCCTCGAGATCGGAAACAGCCTCGGAACTCGCCGTTTCCCCTGGATCCTCGAGCAGACCGTCAGAGCAAGACGACGCCAAGCGCCGCCGAGTCCAAGGCCCCTCCCTCCCACCTGCTCCGGCTCGCGCTTCTCCTTCTCCAACCCCACAGCTGCGGTCGCCGCAGCCACAGGTCCCCTCCCGCACTCTGCCAGTCGCCTCTCCGGCCCCGCCGGCCTCTGCTCCGGATCCGTCGACTGCTTCGACCTCCGCGCCGGTGCCCCCCGCACCGCTGCCGCGCGCCTCGACCGCCCCGCCTCCGCCGGCGTACGACGAGGGCGACTGGCAGCCTCCCGAGGGACAGTCTGGCGACGGCCGCACGGCGCTCAACGACGCGCTGGGGTACTGACGCCAGGGGTGCCACCCTACCCGAGAGCCGTTGCGAACGAACCAACCAAAGCGGAGTTACAGCCGAGCGGAGCGCTCGCGGCCGTTGCGAGGGGGGTGCCCGATCCCAACCGCTCGCCAGACGCGCACGCAGGACCGCCTGCGTGCCTTTTCTTCTTCGCTCGTACCGCTTTGGCCACGCGCGACACGGTTTGACGTACCGGCGCGAGGCTTCGGTGCGAGAGGCAGCAGACGACTTCGGTGCGGGTTTGAGAACCCCGCCTTTGAAATCTCCGAGGCACGGCTCCAAAGGGAAAGGGGACAGTGGGGGCAGAAGGGGTCACCGTGGTGGTGCGGGGCTATGGACATTTCCGCAGACGAGCTCGGCCTCGATCTATCGAATCGATGCGTGTGTAAAACGAAAACGAGCATGCAAGAACACGACAAAAAGGGAGCAACGGATGAACGAAAACGAGGGGCGCGTCCTTTCGGACGGGGGGGGGGGGGGGGGGGGGGGGGGCGGGCCTCCGCGGCTCGTCAGGAGCGCGTCCCGTCGCTGGACGCCCTCGACGCGTTCATGGCCGAGTCTCTCCCGCAGCAGCTGGCGCGAGACGAATCCGATCGCATCACCCGGCATCTGGTTCGCGCCAAAAAGGACGTCCGAACCCTGGGCAAGCTGCTGCAGGTGGCCGACCCGGAAGGGATCTTTGCACGGGAAAGGGCCGAGGGGGGGGCCATCTCTCGCGAGGAGGCCGAACGGGCCGTGCAGCGGGCGCGATCCACGCTCGAGGGCAGGGCAGACGAGGCGGACGCCACGACGACACGATGCGACGAAAACACCCAAGGCTCCAAGCCGAGCGAGCAGGGGGACTTTGACGGCGGAAACGCAACCAAAAAGGCACCTCTGCCTTTGCCCCAGGCAGCTCTTTGCAAAGCGACGCCTGCGTCGGCCCCCTCGAGATCGGAAACAGCCTCGGAACTCGCCGTTTCCCCTGGATCCTCGAGCAAACCGTCAGAGCAAGACGACGCCAAGCGACGCCGAGTCCAAGGCCCCTCCCTCCCACTTGCTCCGGCTCGTGCTTCTCCTTCTCCAACCCCGCAGCTGCGGTCGCCGCAGCCACAGGTCCCCTCCCGCACTCTGCCAGTCACCTCTCCGGCCCCGCCGGCCTCTGCTCCGGATCAGTCGACTGCTTCGACCTCCGCGCCGGTGCCCCCCGCACCGCTGCCGCGCGCCTCGACCGCCCCGCCTCCGCCGGCGTACGACGAGGGCGACTGGCAGCCTCCCGAGGGGCAGTCTGGCGACGGCCGCACGGCGCTCAACGACGCGCTGGGGTACTGACGCCAGGGGTGCCACCCTACCCGAGAGCCACTGCGAATGAACCAACCAAAGCGGAGTTACAGCCGAGCGGAGCGCTCGCGGCCGTTGCGAGGGGGGTGCCCGATCGCAACCGCTCGCGGCCGTTGCGAGGGGGGTGCCCGATCGCAACCGCTCGCCAGACGTGCACGCAGAACCGCCTGCGTGCCTTTTCTTCTTCGCTGGTACCGCTTTGGCCACACGCGACACGGTTTGACGTACCGGCGCAAGGCTTCGGTGCGAGAGGCAGCAGACGACTTCGGTGCGGGTTTGAGAATCCCGCCTTTGAAATCTCCGAGGCACGGCTCCAAAGGGAAAAGGGACAGTGGGGGCAGAAGGGGTCACCGTGGTGGTGCGGGGCTATGGACATTTCCGCAGACGAGCTCGGCCTCGATCTATCGAATCGATGTGTGTGTAAAACGAAAACGAGCATGCAAGAACACGACAAAAAGGGAGCAACGGATGAACGAAAACGAGGGGCGCGTCCTTTCGGACGGGAGGGAGGGGGGGGGGGGAGGGGCGGCAGCGCCGCCAGCGTAGAGCGGCGTAGCCACGGGGCGATGGAGAAAAGGAGGGGCAAAAGGGGACAGGGGTGAAGAAGGCAAGGCATCGGGCGTTGGGGACAAGGGCCGGAAGAGACGAGAGAAACAGAGAGAGAATGGCATCTGGCATGGCATCTGGGCGGGTGGTCTGCGGGAACAGAAACGCTCGAAGAAAGAAATGCGGACACAGTCGGAAAGGAGAGGTTGGAGTGGGAGGAGAGGAGTGCAGGCGCCAAAAATTGCGGCGAGAACGCCGGGGAAAGGAAGGGGTGACGGGACCGGGATGCGGGGGATGCACGCCGATGCATCGCATCGCAGACGGGAAGAGAAGCGGCGGGAAAAGGCGGTCGACGGAAAGGCAGCGTCGAAACCCTCGCCGCCTTGGCGTGCGTTCGGCGGTACAAAAAGAAGGGAAACAAAAAGGAGACGAACGCCGCGCATCCCCCGGAACAGGCCGGGAACGAAGGTCGGGCGCCGCTGGAGAGATCCGAGCCCGACCGAGGTTGGCGGGCGCAATATGCAGTGCTCTGAGACCAAAGTGAAAGCAAGGACGAGCGCAAAGCGCGGGAAAAGGACGAGAGGTGACCGGGAAGCAATGATGAGTTACGGTGGGGGCAGAACAACAGGGATGTGCACAAGCAGTGGCGAGTCGCGACGGCGACGGTAGCGATTCGAGACCGAGCAGGAGAACGAAAGAGGGCATGAAAGGAGAGCGGCGAGACATAGAAACTAGGGGCCGAAGAAACAAACAAGAGACAGAAAGAGGGGAGAGGGTGGGATGTGGAGGGGAAGGCGGTTGCGGGGGTTGGGTCAAGCAGGGATGGGAACGCGTCGGGTCGACAGAGGGGAAGACGAGGGACCCTTTGAGTCTCTCAAAACGTTCTCAAATCTCCCGGCTCTCGCCGACCCGCACGTCGTTTCTAGGCGAGTGTGCATGCTGGGCTCGCGCCACCGTCGCCGGAGGCAGCGCATCCAAGGCGAGCGCACCGGCGACGGCCATCGTGGGCAGACGCCAGGAACATCGATCCAGAGCGCATCGTTCGGTGTTGTTTCGGGAGTGTTACCTGAAGACGCCGTATGTGGAAAAGGCGGGCGGCGCGGTCGGGTCGAGGTACGATCCTGGGGCGCGTCCGGCCCCTCGCATGGGCGTGACGGGCTCCGAGCCCCGGAGGCTCCTGGCCGGCGTGGCGCAGCTGGCGCTCTCGACGCGCCGCCTGGCGGCCTCGACGTCGATGCCCTCGCGCTCGGCGGCGGCCTTGAGCGCCCGGAGCGCCTCGACGGCCGCCAGCGCGGCCTCGCGCGCGCCCTCGTCCGGCGCCTCGCCGCCCGCCGGCGGGCCCGTGGCGAGCGACGCCTCGCGCGGGAAGAGCGGCTC
>PEIA01002544.1:0-14544 GCA_003613005.1 Prototheca ciferrii
AACGGTCTCTGCGGACGTCGCAGACGATCGCGGCTCCAGTGCAGCACGTCACTGTGGCGCGATCTTATGCTCAATGTGACGGAATGCGGCGACCAACTTGCCGGATGTGGCCTCGGGCCGAAAGAAACGATGAAGGGGAGCGAGGGTGGGATTGCGAATGAGGACAAGGGGTGGCTTTAGGACAGCGTTAGGCGTACGGCCATCTCTTTTGGTCATCGGGTGACCGCGAGCATTTAGCAATCGCCGGAGTCGCGTAGTGAGGCTGCGCAGGCGTAGCAGCTGGGCCAGGTGACGCAGTGTCGAGAACAGCTCACGCTGGGGGTACAGAGCAGCTGATGGCAGCGGTGCTCTGCAGTGCTGGGTCGTCGATTCTGGGAGATCCAGCGTCTCTGAGATAACGCAAAAGGTCAAATAATTTTTTGCTTTCACAACATCATGGTCGAAGCATCTCGGGCTCAAATGTGAGTCACGAGTGACAGAGAGGAGGTGGAATGCCCGTGTGATCCACAGCGACAGGAGTGCAACTTCTTCAGCAGCGGCAGGTTCAAGTTGACGCCGAAGACTCGCGGTCTGGCCGCAGATGCAAAATGTTGCTGGAAGACACCGCGAGTCTGAGCGGCTGAAAACGAGTCTGTCGAGCTGCGAATCTCCGCCAAGGCCTTTGGCCGGCTGGTGTGTCCTCTGCGATTGCCGTCAATGGAAGCTGATGGGCCAACCCCGATTTCTCTGCCATCGTCCGGCTCGAGGGAGCGCGAGGACTTTTCCTCCGCACCGCTTCAGGCAATCGACCTGAATCGTCCGGTTGATCGAGCAGTGGATCGTGCCGCACCGGGAAAAAGATAGGTGACCAGTCACGCCCTACGACCGCTGCAGTCTTCTCAGATGCCGTCCGCTTTCTCCCGTGCTTCCCAGAGCTGCGGTGAAGGACTGTCATCCACTCGCTCAAAACTTCTTCCCATGCTCGACTGGAGCGTTTTGCCCCATTTCGAGGCGTCAAATGTCGCATTCGTTGCCATCGTCTCAGACGTTTGGTCACGGCTGAGCAGATGCTTGGAATCGAGTGGCCGAGTGTGCACTATACGAGTGTGCACTCCTCGGCCCCCACCCACCCCTGACCGTGTAGAAATACCACAGAAGAGGTGCACGGTTGGGCGTTGCCGGCGCTACGTTTGGCAACGCAGGAAGGCTGCACAGAGTGCGCCCATCCAGACAAAACAAGTTAAGACCTACCCTTCGAGGCGCTTCGTACTCGCCACTATCACGCCCCAATATCCCAGGGCACGCAGGCTGGAGCGCTACTCCCCGATCATTTCCACTACGCACAACCACGGAAACCTGGACCGCCTTGGCAGCACCGTAGCTGGTCAGCAGGGTGCAGGGGGGCAGCACGGTGCCTGCGACCACATTGCGTAGAGAGGGTGGCGCGCTCGGGTTTGTTCTATGTCCTTCTGTCGTTCGCTACGGGTCTCGAGTGTGCGCGTCGGATGATCGGGTCGTGCGCATACCTTTTGAGCCAGGTGGGGGAGGGACAACAGAGTTCCTCCTACCTACACCTGGCCGGATTCCTGATGCCCCGCAGCGGTCTTTTACGCCTCGACAGCGAATTACTTCTCAGGGGCAGATCCAGACCGGCTTGCTCCTGCGACCGCTTGTGGATCATAAGCTCACGGCCAAGAGACGTGTGTGACCTGGCGCTGCCCCCTGAGCACTGTGGGCAACACGCTCGCAATCTCTTTGTAGAGGCAGCGCAGGTATCCAGGCAGGTGTCATGCGAACATGCGAGCGCACCGCTGCTCAAATGCCAAGCCGCTGCAGTGTATTGGTCTGGCCAAGAGACGTGCGTGACCTGGCCTCCTCCCAACGCGGCGTGCGCAAGCCAAGGGTGGGTCCAAGCGCAGTGCTCTTCACTTGTCAAGCTCGATCGACCAACGCAGCATCGCTTTTCTGCGCCATCGCCAGACGTCGTGGGCCGCCGACAAAGCCGCTCGAGCCAAGCTTATGGGCACACAGACAAAGGGCAAACTCTGCAGCTTGCTCGCATCAACACGGCACCTCCTTACCGCGTCAGCTGGTCGAACGCATGCATGCGACGAATAAATAGCACTACATGTGCACTGTATGCACTGTATAAACGAAGGACAGGATAAAGGCAGGGGCGCTGTCTCAGACCGCCAAGGGTGCGCAGGGGTCTGCAGGAAGCAAGTGCATCGTGTGTCTACTCGGACTTTGCAAGGCCTTGTCCTAGACGAGTTGAACGCAGCATGATGATGATGCGCTTCGAACTTGCTTAGGCGCTTTCGGAGGGATTTGCGCAGCACAGCAGTGCATTCCATTTCTGCTGTGTAGGTAGGCCCAGCAATCGCGTCCAAAGCGGCTGCATCGCGCAGGTCTAATAGATGAGTACGGCGTTTATTGCCTTCGCTGTTTGCCGTGCTCTCCGCCTTCTTTCATCAGGTCGCGCGCCATCAAGCCGCAGAGGCGCCCCCCAACGCAGAGTAAAAGTCGGGGGCTTCCATCGCCGGTGCGAGACGGTGCAACCCTTGTCGTGGTCTCGGCAATGGCCTTCAGCGGTCGCAGCCTCTGGGTGGTTGAGCGTTTCGAGCGCTGGTCAAACGGGACCTGCAGCACTCGACTTGTCTGCGGACCCCGCACATGCGATGGAGCCACCTTCGAACGAGCACAGCGTTCTCTCATTCGAACTTCGCAGCAACTGAACGCAATGTTCTACGAGGGTGATGAATCCAGACCGCAATTTCTTGCTCAAATTGCTGTGGCTGCACCGCACCCGACGCTTGCCGTTCCTTGCCCCCTTCCGCAGACGGTCTGGCGCCCAGAGCAGAGACCCAAACCGGAGCGGTCGCACCGGTAACCCTGCGCACCAGCAACCGGCTCGGGTCCGAACAGCGACGGCCAGGCTCGCTGATTTCGCACGCGCTCCCATCAGACGAGCGGGACAGCCCCGCACCAGGCTGCAAGCCCATCTCCCCATCGACTGCCGTTCGGGGAACATGGTGGAACTCGTCCGCAGACCAGTACACGAAATCGTTACAGTCGCTTAAAGGATGCGGGTGCACGAGGCGCAGCGTTGTGCAAAAGTGCGCATCTGGAAAGTGGACACCAAGCTGTCTGGCGTGCACTGCTCTGTCCTTGCCTCCTTCCGGCGCACCGTCGGGGTCTAGTCCAGGGCGATCGCACGCTCAAAGTGCCGTGCCGCGACATCGCGCGCCTCTTCGTTCTCTGCAAGGGCCGCCAGACCAGCCTCGCGGCACACATCGGCAATGTCCGCACCCGAAAGCCCGCCTGTGTGCCGTGCCAGCACCGCGAGATCCACGTCTGGGTGCAACGGCATTTTCCTCGTGTGCACGCCGAAGATCTTCTCACGGGCGTCCTCATCCGGCAGTGGAACCCGGACGAGCCGATCAAAGCGCCCCGGTCGCAGCAGCGCCGGGTCGACGGCGTCCATGCGATTCGTTGCCCCGATCACGATCACACCCCCTCTCCCTCCGAGGCCATCCATCTCCTGCAGCAGCTGTCCCACGACCCTCTCGCCCACCGACGACCCGGAGACCTGACCTTCGCTGCGCTGACCCGCGAGGCCGTCGACCTCGTCGAAGAAGACGACGCAAGGACTCGCCGCCCTTGCCCTGCGCAGATACGAAGGGTGGGAGCGGAAGGGAGAAGGATAGTGTGGGAAAGGGGGCAAGAGGGGCGGCTTTGCGGGCTGCAATGGGCCGCGTCGTCGGTCTGCGGCTTGGACAGGTCGGCTCTCTCCCCCTTGTTTTTCCGCACCTTGCGAAGAGCCTGCGGACCGCCTTTTCGCTCTCGCCGACAAACTTGTTGAACAGCTCGGAGCCCTTGACGCTCAAAAAGTTCAGCTTGGCCTCTCCAGCAACCGCGCGTGCGAGCAAGGTTTTGCTGCACCCGGGCGGGCCATGCAGCAGAATTCCTGCGGGACGGAGCGGCAGACGGGTGAGTTGCAAGCTGCAACGAGCGCCAGGGCGTTCGGAGCGCGTCGCTAGGCACCGCAAGCGCCGAGGCGCGGCTCGCGGGCGAAGCCGTGTCGAAGGAGGCAGCGTGGGCCACAGGGAGCCGCACTGCGGGTGCCCTCGCTCCCCCAAGAGCTGGGCACCCACGAGCCCCCTTCCGTCCTCCTTCTTCACCACCCTTTGGAGTTCCACCAGCTGCGGTGGAGCCGTGCGTGCCTTGGGGGGGAGTGATGTGCATGCGTTGGAACATCTCGGGATGCTGGAAGGGAAGCTCGACGACCTCTCGCAGGCGCGCCTTGACATCCTCGAGCCCCCCAATGTCGCCCCACTTTACGGAAGGGACCTCGAGAGCAAAGCTGCGCAGGGCGCTCGGCAGCACCAGTCGCCGCGCGCTTCGAAAGTCGCCCGCCGTTAACGTCACGGTGCCGGGGTCGGCGGCGCCCGCCTCGACGGCGCGTCGGAGCGCAGAAAACCCCGCCTGGTTGCAGAGCTCCACGAGGTCGGCGCTGACGAAGCCATGCGCTCCACGCGCGATCGCGACGATCTGCGCGGGTGGAAACGACGGGCGGAAACCGATGAAAGAGGCGCAGGGCAGCGAGGCGGGCGGCACGAAAAGGGCGCGGATGAGAAATCGCAGAGGGCGCGCCGCCTCGGCATGCGAAGACGTGCCGGCCGCCATCCAGCCTCGCGCGACGTGCTCCCCCCGCACTCGGCACTCGGCATCCCGCGCAGGCGCGCACCTCGTCGTCGTCGATCTCGTGCTGGACCTTGCGCAATCGCGAGCGGAGGATCGCGACGCGGTCTTCGGCCGACGGCGCCGCCACTTCGATCTCGCGATCAAATCTGCTCGGCCTCCGCAGAGCTGGGTGGACGACATCGACAGCATTCGTGCTCGCGAGGAGCACCACGGCGTGTCCTGTAGGTGCGGTGGCGAGGGCGGGAGGGGAGGGGGGGACAGCGCGTGAGTCGGGCAGCTTGCCACGCGGCGCCTTTCTGGCGCTCCCTCGCGACCGCCCCTCGAAGGCGCACCTCGCAACGCGTCGATCTCGGCCAGCAGCGTGGAGACGAGACGCGCCGAGACGCCAGAGCTGGAGTCGGACGTCGCCGCGAGGCCGTCAAACTCGTCAAAGTAGACGATCTGCGCGTGTCGGATGGGAGAGGAGCCGACGGAGGGGGTGAGCGAAAAGCGAAGAAAGCGCGCAGACGCGCGCTGGCAACGGCGCGGTCAGCGGCGCGCTCTCATCCGTCGATGCAACCTCGACCCCGATTTCGCACCGATGGAGCAAGAGCCTTGGCCGTTGCGAAGACCGCCGAGAGCGACTCTTCCGACTGCCCGAGGTACTCTCCCAGCACCTCCGCTCCGTTGACCACGAAGAACGCGCTCTCGGCCTCCGTCGAGATGGCCCGCGCGAGAAAGGTCTTTCCACTCCCTGCGCGTCGGAAAGGAGAAACGCGATGGCAGCAGGCCGACCGGTGTGAAAGATGCGCATGGACCGGGACGGGAGCAGGGCAGCGCGTGAGGAGGAGGAGAGGAAGCAGACGCGCTCCCACCCAGACGCACGCAGAAAGTTCAAGGCACGAGCGCGTCCGACATTTCTGCAAGCGTGCAAAGTGCGAGCCGGGCTTCTTTCGCCAGCGACGGTTGTCCCAGTTCCGTCGCATCCGACGACACGTGCCGGACAACGCCACGATCGCCTCCCGGACCCGCGCACACCTGGTGGGCCGTGGAGCAGAACGCCCCGTGGTGGGTCGAGGTGCGCGGCCTTGAAGATGCCGGGGTTGCGCAGCGGCAGCACGACCAGGTCGCGGAGCGCTCGAATCTGGTCTGTGCATCCGCCGACGTCGGCCATGGAGACGCCCGCGCTCCCGAGCCCGTTCTCCGCCGACCGCAGCGCGGCGGCCTGGGCAGCCTCGCCAAAGGAAGAGGTGGCCGCCCGCACCGCGTCCATGAGGGCCTCGAGCTCGGAGGGCTCGAGCCGTTCGGCACCCGAGAGCGAGACGATCGTTTTGGGCCCGACGGCCCCGGCGGGCCTGCCCCGCACCGCGCAACGGACGGGTCGGCCGAGAAAGGGCAGCGACACCGAGTTGCCCGACCGCGGGACCCATCCCTGGACGACGCGACGAAGGCACGCCGAGAAAAGGGCCGCCATGCGACCGGTCGGGTCTGCGCGGGAGGCCGAAAGTCAGAACGATGGTCGGTTGGAAAGCGGAGAAGAATCGGCATCGGGTTGCTGTTTCAGAAACGGCCCCCTCTTTTGAAAGCGCTGCTGCCGCGTCCCCGGGGATGGAGGGGCCGTTTCCGAATCGACAAGGCCTTGAAAATGTCGAGACGGGGGAGCGGTCCACGAAAGAGAGCGATCCGCCGCATTCTCCCACATGTCGCCGTGCAGATGACAAATCATCGCACCTTTCTGCATCTCGATAAGCGCGGCATCGAACAGTTCGTCGGTGCCGTTGCGCCGTCCTTTTGGGTCTGGCCGGGAACGGGCGGCAAGCGAGGTCGGCTCGAACCGCAGCTCGTCGAGCTCTTGCTTGGCGTCTGCTGCCTCGTCTGTTCCGAGGACGCGGATCGAGATGTCCTCGCCAGACGCAAATTCCCCGAGAAAGGGGTTTGACACCTCTGCTTGTCCCTTGCGGACGCGCGCCGCCGGCAAAAGCCGCGCGACGTAACGGTCCTCTTTCCGCACGTCGCCCTTTTCGCCGCAATCCTGCGAGACGAGCTCGGTCGCCGCGACCTGTTCGCATGGGGGACTTGGGCGAGGGTGTGCGGCTAGAGGAGCGCGTGACGCGGAACGGCGCTGCCGCCGCGGACGTGGGCTACGACACGCGTCGTTTCGCATCGTGAGACGAGAGAGGGGGCCCGCGACGTCCGACGGCCGGCGGACGCACCTCGACAAGAGTTCCGGCCTCGAGCTCGAGCGCGAAGAGGTCGTCCGGGGAGACGAGCAGCTGCAAGCCTCCCAAGCGCTGGCCCGGAGGAGTCGGAGCGAGCGAGAATCGCCCCAGGGCGCGTCCCGAGGCCACCATCGTTTCGGGCGAGGATGCGCGGAACAGAAACGGCGTGCGGCCGTTTCTTTTCGTTCGAGAGCCCGACAGTGCGATGCACGGCGCGGAGATTGGCGCTCTCCACCGACGACGGCACCGGCAATCTCCGTTGGAGGGCAAAGCAAAGAGGACCGGGCGGCGGGGTCCGAACGGTCCGGTGCGCACGCTCCCACGTCTCCTGATCGACGCGGCGCTAGGAGGCAAGGGGCGTTTCGGCGGCTGCGGCCTCGTCGGCCGCGGCGCCTCGTCGACGGCGGGGCCGGAGCGGCCCACTGCGCGGCTCGCTCGGGAAAGAGAGACTGGTGAACGTCCAAAATCCCGAAAAGGGTCGCAGCTCGCGCTGCGCCAATGCCGTCGCAAAAGCACTCTTCCAGCGGTCGGCGATCTCTTCGCCTGCCGGGCCAAGCGAGCGGGGCGCGCGGGCGCGCGCGGGCCGGCCCGCGCGCGCCCGCGACCACGCGCTGCGAGCGCGGACGCAGACGATTCGCGGCACGGCCCGGCCCTCCCGCGCCGCGCGGGGCGCGATGCGATCTCGCGCTTTGGGACGAGATCCGGCGCTGCCTTTTCCCCTCGCATTCTTGTTTGTTTCTTTCTTTGCCATCTGCGGCATTGTGCCGCTCTCCGTGCGCTCGCGGCGCCGGCCCGCCACTCCTGCTCCTTCCTGTCCCGGGCCGAGCGCCCTGGTTTGGACCCGCCTCGGTTCAGCCGCCGCCCGCGGTCGCTCCGGGTTGCGCGTCGCGAAGACTCCCGCAACCAGAGGGAGGCGGGAGCGCTCGCATCGAGCCGGTCGGGCCCAAAGGAGCGCAAACTTACCCCCCCTCCCCGGTCTCCTTTTCGCTCGCCGGGATCCCGAGCGCGCTGCTTTTGCGCCTTGGATTCCAGTCGTCGCCATGGCACCCGGCCGTCTCTCGGCCCTCGCCGGGCTGGTTGCGCTTCTGGCTTGCTGCTGCGGGGCGGCGCGGGCGTACGAGTTTGACATGGTCTTCCAGACCAAGTGCATCAACGAGGACAGCACGCTCGGACAAGAGATTACCGGTGGGTATGTGGCTTACCGTAAGGAAGACCCCGACTTGATGGTGCCCATGGATGTCAAGATTGAGGATCCCAAGGGCGCGGTCGTGTACCAATCCAAGGCCAAGACCAGCGACGGGTTTCGGTTTACGTCCAAGCACGACGGCGAATACAAGCTGTGCTTTTCCGCCAAGGGTGCGTTGGCGAGACCTGCGGAGCGCGGGAAGGAAGAGCAAAGGGAAGGGAAAAGGACACGGCGAACATGGGAAACGGACATGGCGCGAAAAGTCATTCGGGGGAAGACGGGGTGGGCGGTGTTCCCTCAGGCCTGGAGCCTCGTCCAATGTCTCCGGCGTGCGAACGAACGACCCATGCGGGGATGGACGGCGGAGAGGGTGAGGGAAGGGGCTAACCGGGATCGGAGGTGGGCGGGTTGCTCTGGAGGCAAAAGGTGATCTGCCTCGTGATCGTGTTGGTGGCGCATGTGCGTTCGCTGACGCGTTCTCCTTTGCTCCGCCCTCTCTTTCGCCGCTAGACTTCGTCACCGCCCAAAAGACTCGCATCAAGCTTAGCTGGTTGGCGGGATCTGAGGCGCACGACTGGGAAAAGGTGGCCAAACGCGAAAACCTGAACCTCATCCAGACTGAGATGCTCAAGCTCGAGGCGTCCGTGCAAGACATCCACATTGAGCTGCAAAGCATTCGTCGCCGCGAGGAGCTCATGCGCGACATCAACGGTGCGTCCTCGACGTCCGGGAACGGCCGCGACGTGGGGCGAGACTGGCATCCCCTGTGACTGCAGCCGCCTCACTTGCTGCCGGCATTGGGAGGATGTCCCTTTTCGCAGCTCCTGGAGTAACGGCGCCCGATGGCGTTTGCTGCTTTTCTTTTTTTTCTTACGTTCTGTTGTTTGCCCTTCGTATCCACTCTCCTCTTCTTCTTTTCCTTTCTCTTCCTCACCCGACTGCTCCCGTTTGCTCCCTCTTTGCAGAGTCGACCAATGCTCGCACGGCCTGGCTGGGCATCCTGGCGATGCTCGTGTGCGTCACGCTGGCCGGTTGGCAGTTGTACTTTATGCAGCGATTTTTCAAGCGCAAGAAGGTCATCTGAGCTCGCCCTCGACGGGCAGCAGCGACGTCGTCGCTGCTTTGTCGGCACCATGGCGACCTGGTGTCAATTACCCTTGCTAGCTCATCGTTTGTCGTTTTGTTCTTCCCGTTTCTTCTCCCCTCGGCGCGCTTTTTTTCTCCTCTCCGGTGTGCTGTCATCGCCGCTTGCACAAAATGGCGTATGGCTCTAGCCGAAGTGGAGTTGCCCTGAACGTGTAGAAATGGATGTCCTGCGATCGGCGACTCGCACAACGCTACAGGGGGCATGTGGTTTTACCCCTCGAATTCTTTGAGCGAGTCGGACAGGCGGGTTTTCAGAAACGTAGCTCCGATAGTAGAGGACAACTGGAAAGATCCTCAAAAGAATAACCATCACATCACAACGCAGGTCTCGTCCGGTGTCGGTCTATGGAGATACAGTTTACAACAAAATGAAAGGAGGAGGCAGAAAACGGACTTTGGTCCCCTCAAAAGTGCGTGAAAGAAACCGTGCGACGCACTGTACGTCAATCGAGTCTGAACAAAAGGTGGTGAACGTATGACGCTTCCCTCGTGTGCGGCGCGCATTCCTCTCATTGTTTTCCAAAGCCTGAAAACCCGAGCATCGCTTCCATGCCACCCTCGTCATCGCCTTCAACGACCCCATCGTGTTCTGCGGGCGGGATCGACAGAGGGTTGGTATGAGATCGAAAGTTGCGCGCACTCGGACCCCCGAGCGACGATTCCGTACGCTGAACTGAGGTGCCACCACAGAAGTTGCCGCTTTGCTCTCCATGAACGCACCTTGCGTTTGCGCATGCGGCTTGCGCTCGTTGGCAGCGGACGGCTCTTCGCTCCCATCCCCGTCGTCGTCTTCCTCGACAGCCGCAGATCCTGCGCAAGCGGACAATTGAGAAGAGGGACGTCGATCAGGGAGATGCACGGAGACAAGAAACAGGACATGAGAGACGTGCGCACACTCGCGATGCGATTGGGCTTGCAGCAAAATCGCACCTCCTGGAACAAAGTCGGTGGGATTGTCGTTTTTGGCGCGCGCCATGCGCCGTTTCGCCTTTGCGGCTTCGATCGCTCTTCTGACCTGCGCGCAAAAGGAGGAGGTGGAGGAATCGCGTAGCGGCAATGATTGGACAGGCAGAACCTGGGGTTTGCCCGAAGAGCCGTTTCGGGTCTGACATTGCCTCGATCTCCCGGGTTGCATTGTCATGCAGATTCGCAACCTTTCGAAACGCGTCGACCACCCCACTGCCCATTTTTGCTCCGACACGCGATTCTGGGCGAGGCATGGACCCCTCACCTACGTGGTCGCCCGCCCCGTATGCTGCCTCAGCGTACCTGCTCCACGGTTGACTGCTCGACACGCATGCTCATTCCGAGCGCGCGTTGATGCCACTTTCCGTTGATGTGATCGAGATACGAGAGAGAGTCCTTGAGCACGCAATCGCATACGTTGCAGTAATAGCCCCCTTGCTGGCTCAGAGGCATTGCTGCGCTGACCATCTGGGTTTTGTTCAAGTTGGAAGCCAAATCCACCTGGTAGTCTCGGGCACGAAGGTTGGCACGCTCGACGATGAGTCCTTGGTGCAGAGGATCGCGCTCTGCGTCGGAGAAGCACGAGGGGAGAGAGGAGGTGAAAATGCAGCTGCTGGGGTACACGATGGCAGCAAACTCAGCGCATTGCAGAGGGCAAAAGGCAAGGCGAGGGAACCGGGGGAGAGGAGAGTGAAGTGTGCCGAGAAATCGATCGAAAACGCGAACTTGCGAAACGTTGCACGTTCCGGCGTGCCCGCAAGACTTTGTGAAGGTAGCAAAAAAATGGCTCACCTGCCCCGAACCCCTCGCTCGCCGCTTGGCGAGATGCGTACCGAGGCGTTTCCGCTTGCGAACGTCCGCCTTGGACTCGAGCGCGGCAGCCTCCTGCGAATCGTGGAGTAAACGGATAATAACGGGGCGATGGGTCGCGGAGTCTCGGTGAGGTCTCGCAGCCCCAAAGGGCATCGACACCCCTCTTGGCACCTCCCTTTTGGCCACGCACCTCTTCTTCGGTCGCCTTGGCCTTTTTCTCAAACTCCTCGCGGTCCCATTTCCGCCGGGAGGTGTTGTCTACCCCCGATGCAGCCCGCTTTGCCGAAGACATGGCGAAAGGCGTCTACTTGGGTGCCTGGCCCGTCAAGAGTCGAGACGGATGAGGGGGTCTAGGGAGATGTTGTCGGATCTTGAGCGCGAACGAATGGGACGCACTGAGGGACTGATGCGAAAAGTCCGGCGGCGATCTTTTCGAAACGAGTGCGCGCACAGCGCAAGGCACAGCGTCGCTCTTCAGCCACGCGTCGAAAGGCAGACCCAGCGCTCCCGTCCTTGAGAGGACCAAGGGAGGGCGCAGGGCGCAGGAGGACAGCCTGCACCGCGTCACGGGCCGACGTTTGGGAAGTGTAGGGGTGGCGGTACACGACACAGAGCGAACGAGAGGCGCGGTGCATGGCCACGAAGCGATGCGCTTGAAGCTGGGACCGCGTGCCTTCCTCCACCTCTCCCCGCGCGCGCGTCGCGCCTCCTTCGCTCTCTCCCCGCGCGCGCGTCGCGTTGCGGCGGGGCGCCGCGCGGCGCGCCGATCTGCGCGCGGCGGGGAGTGAGGGGTCATCATCGCGTGCGTCTCTCCGTGGCCTCGTCTTCCTGCTTTCGTTCGCCCCGCTGTGTGCCTGGGATCGCGGCGTCTCTCCAGCGTCGGACGGCAAAGCCGTGCGACATCCGTCTCCGCCTGGCGGAATCCCGCCGCTCGGGACCTCGCCTTCTTTTTGCGTCGCGACCCTCTGTGCGAGGGCGGGCGCCGGCGCCTGTACGCCAGCCGCTTTTTTCGGCTTCCCGCTTCGAGGCCCGGTTTGCCGCGCGTCGGGTAGACTACACGGCGTCCTGCCGACGCCCTTCCTCTTTCTGGACCTTTGATAGCCCTTTTCCTCTTGCCCCTTGGTGGGAGGCTCGCTCGCTTGACGCGGCGGTTCTCGCCGCTCGCCGTGCCCAATGAGCGACGCACGGGCGCGCCTGGCGGCTCTCGCCGACAAGAAACGGAAAGAGGTGCGCCGTTCGAGCGAGCGAGTTTGGGCGCGCGACAGCGCGGACGCATGGGCAGGTGGACGCACCCGACCCTTTTCTGTTCTTTTGTGTCGCAGGCAGAGGCGGAGAAGGAGGAGGCAGAAACCAAGAAGCCAAAGGTCGCCATCGACTTTGGCGACAGCGATGACGAGGACGCTGGAGCACAGGCCGCTCCCGTCGAGCAAGCCCCGGCGCCAGGTGCGATTTGCTCAGCGGCGGCCCATGCACCTTCTTGGGCGAAGAAAACGGCGTGCGCGACGGCTACGTTTTTCTGCAAGCGGTTGAGCGCACCTATTGATCATCGCCGTGTTTGCTTTTTTTTCATCTCCCTTTCCCTTCTCCCCTCTCTTTTTCCCCTTTGCCTTTCGCAGCACCTCACGACGGTGAAGACGAGACCGTAGCGCCCATCAACGACGAAGACCGTGCCTTCATCGACGACGAGGGGGTGGACGAGGAGGACAAAATTGACTTTGGAGACGACGATGAAAATGTGCGATGCGAAGAGGGCGGGAAGAATGAGAGCAGAGCGAGTGTTCCGCAGTTTCGGCCATCAGGGGGGGGGGTACCATTCGCAGTCACAGGTCTAGTACCCGAGGTTTTGGTTGCCCACTTTGCCGCCAGGTCAACGGCCATGCCGTTCATTTCTCGCGGCACGGCGTGCTTTAAAAGGGCGGGATGCGATGCATTTGTCGGTGCGCGAGGCTGCCGGGAGCACGAGCTTTGCACGTTGCGTTCTCCTCGTTCAGCTGTGTGATGCGTGTTCTTTCTTTGTTCCTTGGCATGCTCCACCTTTGCAGGATGACCACCACGGTGATGAGGCGCTAGAGGACGCAGCTGATGAGCTGGACATGATGTTCCAAAAGTCTCGCCGCAGGCCTGCGGAGAGCGAAGTCGATGCCAAGGCCGCCGTCGAAAACCTCTTGGCTCAGGTGCGTGTGCTGCCTGCTTCTTGTCCCGTTGTGCAGATCGTCTTGCCACAGCGCGCGGCCCACCCGAGCGTCTGCCGACGATCCTTCCCGACCGCAGATGGAAGTGGCGGTGGAAGAAGACATGCACAACTACGAAAAGGGTGCGTGTGTGCGGGGCGTTTGGAGCGCGTTCGAAAGGAGGTTGTGTTCCTAGACTCTTCGAGATTGGTTGGTTGGCCCACGTGCCTTTGGTGCGCCTCTTCCCGCCGCTTCGCAGGCAAGGCCGCTGTGCACAAGCTGCGTCTCCTGAGCAAGGTCGAAGACCAGCTCAAGAACAAAAAGCTGCACGTTGAGTTTCTCGATGGCGGCCTGCTTGGTGCGTGGGGTGCATGATGCGGGGGAGAGGGGAAGAGAGGAGGGCGAAGAACGGAAGGCGAAGCTGGAAGATTGCGCGCCACGCGGCGTTCGGTGTGTTGTTTAGCTACGTGCAGGCGCCCACGTGGCTGGCTTTCGAGCGGGATGTCCCCGATCCCGACGTGAAGGACCTTTTCGAAGGGTTCCTGCTCGCGCCATGGTCGTGGCTCACTGCTGCCCGGTTTCCTCTTCATCCCCTTTTCCGTTGTGTCGTGCTGTAGCAGCAGTTGTCCGAACGTTCCAAAGCAACTCGCCCATCGCGTCGCATGTCCTCTCTTCTTCGTTTTGCCTTCCTCTTTCGCAGGCGTTCTCAAGGCCTGGATCGAGCCCATGCCCGATGGGACGCTGCCCAACACCCGCATCCGTTCTGCCGTGCTTCGCATCCTCGACGAGCTGCCGATCGATTGCTCGTACGAGGACCGAAAGGCTCAGCTCAAACGCTCGGGGCTTGGTCGGGTTGTGCTCTTTTACTCGAGAGTCTCAGGCGCGTGTTGGTCAAACGAGGCAGTCTGCGCGCCCTTTGATCGTTCCCCGTGCCTCTAGGTGCCCATCGCATGTGGCCAACATCCGGACGTTTGTTGAGCCAACTCGTGCCCACCTGCCGCGCGGTGCCTTCGTTCGGTCGAGATCACACACCCAAATCTTTATTTACCTTGCTCCTCATTTGCAGACGAGACGGTTGCCAACCGCAGCATTGCGCGCAACCTCGTCGAGCGGTGGACGCAGCCGATCATTGCAGCGCGACAGGCTCAACGCGAGGACCTTGAGCAGGAAAGGCTGCTTGCCGCACGCCATGCAAGAAACCTCGAGAGGAAGGAAAAGGTGCGTGAGGTTTCGTTCTGGTTTGGAAGGTAACCGCAAACATGGGGCGCGTTGCAGCCCCCACGGGGAGAACATGTTCAGGAGTCGTGTGCCCGCGCATACATAGCGCACATCGACGGGCAATTCGGAAGGATCGCGCTCGGGCCCATCCCTTCACAATTGC
>PEIA01002555.1:0-13269 GCA_003613005.1 Prototheca ciferrii
CCTCGAGCCGCTCTCGCAGACCCGTCTCGTCCTCTCGAGCGCGGGCCGCGCGGCGGCCGCGTCCGGTCGCAGGCGCCTCGTCGGCGTCGATGGCAAAGGCCTCGAGGCGTCGCGCAAACTCCGCGGCCGCCGCGGCGACCGCCGCGGTCGTGGGCGAGGGCCCCGGGCCCGCGAACGCAAGCGCCGGCGGGCTCCCGGATCCCGGGGCGCGGGTAGGGTCGCGGGGGGTGGGACGAACGAGGGGCGTCTGGGCAGACGGCTCCGAGGGGGGCGTCGCGACGGGGAGACTCGCAGCGCAGTCGGAGGCGTCTCCGCCGAGCGACGAAGAAACGCCTCCTTCCGACGGAAGAGCGGCGACGGAAAAGGAGCCGGCGGCGCTCTGGATCCCGGCGCCGCCGGCTCCTTTTCCGTCGCCGCCCTCGATCCCGGCGCCGCCGGCTCCTTGGGCTCCGCCTCCGCCTCCGCCTTGGCTCCCCCCGGTCTCTCTCTCTTCCGCGCGGTTTCTGTCGGCGGCGTCTGCCGAGAGCTCCCGGAGGCGCTCTTCGAGCTCCTTGTCGTCTCCCATGAAAAAGTCGCCGTAGCGCGCGACGGCGCGCGACCGCCGTCGTGCCCGCCGGCGCGACGGCCGCGTCGCGTCGAGCGAAGGAGAGCGCGCCGAGGGGGACGAGGGGGCGGTCGCGGCCGCGGCGGCGGCAGAGGGCGACGCGGGCGCCGACAGCGAGGCGCGTCGGGCGCTCGCGCCCCGGCGCCTCTGCGACGCGCCTCGCCGAGGCGGGCGCCTCTCGCCGGCGCCGCGCGCCGGACCAGAGGCGGTCTCTGAAGACTCGGCGCCAGCGTCCGAGGCGTCCGCGCCCGAACCCTCGCCGTCGCGGTGGCGAGGGTCGGCACCGGCGCCCGCCGTCGAGGCCGTGGTCGCACGGCGGCCTCGGGAGCGGCCGCGGGCCGCGATGGAGGAGGGGGGTGCTGGCGACGGATCTGAGGACGAGTCGAGCGCCGCGGCCGCGCGCGAGGCGCGGCGCCCGCGCTGCCGGTCCGAGCCGCCGGGCAGGGAGGCGATCCGAGACGCAGGCGCCGCGCCGCGGGACGTGCTCGTCCGCGAGTCGGGGCTGCTTGCCGCGGCCGCTCCGTCGAAACCCTCGTCGTCGCGAGGGGTCTGGGCCGCCGAGCGCGTGGCCGAGCGCGCCGCGACCGAGCGCGCCGCCGTCGCCTCCGCCTCCGCCTCTGCCGCTGCGCCCGCGTCCTCGTCCTCGTCCTCGTCCTCGTCCGTCGGCCGGCGGACCGCGCCACGCACCGCGTCGGCGTCGAGCGAATCGACGATCGAAGCCGACAGCACGGCGGTCGTCGACGCCAAGAGCACCTCGTCGCCGGCAGGGGAAAGGGACCCCATCGCGATCCCGCCAGGCCCCTCGCGGAGAGGAACGCCTGGGACCTCCCCGGTGGCGGCTCCGGCCGCCGCCGCCGGCGGGGAAGCGCGGCGCCGAGCGGCCGCCGCGCGATGGCGGCTTCCGGCGCCCCGCTCCGACCGAGCGTCCTCGGGAGCGCCGATGCCCAGAGTGCGCCCCATCGCCAGCACGCGCTCGTACAGGCTCTCGGCCTCGGCCGACGCCGACGTCGACGCCGGCCCGCCGCCTCTGGCGCCGACGGCCGCATCGTCCTCGGAGCCCGACGGGTGCGTCGGCGCGCCACGGACGCGGAGAGAGGCCAAGCGGCGCGCCGCGTGCGCCAGCGCGGCGTCTGCGGACGACGGGTGCGCAGGAACGGGCGGACGCACCGCTGGGATGCCCCCAGACGGCAAAGGCAAAGGCAAAGAGTCGGAACCAACCGATGCCAGAAGAAGCTTGGGGACCTCCACGCGACCGAGCAAATGCCCCCCTGCAGCAGGAAAGAACGAAACGTCGGAAAAAAAAGGCAAACGGCGAGAATGGCGAAAAGGAACGAGACCAAGCACGAAAAAAAAAACGAAAGAGACACGCAGGTCGGACACAACAAACCTCTGCCGATCTGCACCCATGCGCCCAAAGGCGCGCATTCACACGAGCCCACAGACCTCTGCGTGCTCTGCACTGCACTGCAATGGCATGCAGGCGTTGGCGTCTCTCGTGCGGCTGGCTTCGAGCTGTGCCGTTCGCACGGAGCGAGGCCGCGAACGCGACGATCCCATCCACCAGGCCTCGTTCCACCACAGCCTGCACCAGTCTCCGCCCCTCAAGTCGCCCCTCACGGCCCCAGGGCTTTTTTTTTTCTCGTGCCAGACGCCCGCTCCAGCATCGCGACCATCGGTCCCTAAAAGGCACCCCAGCCCGCGCATCAAACAGAACGCTGCGATCGCGCAGCGCGCCGCGATCGCGCGTCGCCGCGCCCCAGGGCGCACCGAGCGAATGGCCGCGTCGGGTCCGTCCCGCGGGTTCGGGCGCCGAGCCCGCGGCGCTGCGGCCGTCGCCACCCATCGCGGTCTCGAGCCCGCGGCGCGCACTCCAGACACTCGCAATGCGAGTTCTGTCAACCGGCGTGGACCGCGGACCATGCCGTTTTTGCGTGAAGCGCGCGCGCGGGAGGCCCGCCGGGGACAGCTGGCGCAGACCTTGAAGGCGCGGCCGCGGGGACGGGGTACGCGGGGGCGGGGGGGGGGGAGGGGGGGAAAAGCCCAACCCGCTCTCGTCCTTGTATTCCCGCGCGTATGTGCGCGAGTTCCGCCGATGCCTCGCTTTTCTTGGGGCCGCGTCCAATGCGTTTGGCGAGACGTCGATCGAACGGAGGATCGGAAGGAGGGAGACCGGAAACGCTCTTGCGACGTCCTCTTTCAACGTCTTCTTCGCAAGAGGTCCACGGGAGAGGGGCACAGGAACCGAAAGGCCAGGGAAGAGGTTGACGCATTTGATTTGGATAGCACAGATAACAGGGCGGCGTCGCAAAGCAAACTGCGCCGAAAGCACACGTTTGAAGCGAGCGGATCGAACGAAAAAAAGCAGAAAGTCGCTTTGTGAGGCAACGGGGCAGCACTTCAGAGGGCCGGGGGCCGGGACCAAAAGAACGAAGAGCGAAGAACAAAGAAGAGAGAGAAAAGGAGACGACGACGCTGCGGCGGAGAGTTTCCTGCGGCTCGCGTCGTTGAACATCGCAGAGGTTACAGAGAGTACAGAGGAAAAGAAAAGCGAGGAGGAGGCCAAACCTCAAGGCTCCGGCGCACCAGAACGACGAGGACGCGCACTGCCTGCCTGAAGACGGCGAAGAGAGAAGGAGATCAGAAACGGGCACCATCAGATCAGAAAGGAATCAGAAACGGGCACCATCACCAGATGATTCTCCAGAGCCATTTCCGAAAGCCTCCCCCCCTGCTTCCCCCCCCCCTCTTCTCTGCGCGCCTCGATCGGATGCACGCGACCGCGACGAGCGCTCCGAGCGCTGCGCCGGCGACGTGTGCGCCGTGCGCGATGCGCACGGACGAGGCCGAGGCCGAGACGAGGGCTGTCGGGGCGCTTCGGCCTCCCGAGAGCCTTCCCGCGACGCGTCGGAGGGTTCCCGCTGCCCGTTGCGAGCCTGCGAGCTCCCGGAGTTCGTGGTCGATCTGCTCGAACGCGAACGAGCCCAGGATGGCGGCTTCCAGGAGCGATCGCGGGCTCCAACGCAGCTTGAGCAGCGTGGCGACGGCGAAGAGCCCGAAGACCGAGGCCGAGGCGCCCAGCGAGGCCACCGGCGCGCCCGGCGAGGCGAGCAGCGAGGCCGCCAGGCCTCCGGCGCCGCAGACGAGGTAACACAGCACGACGCCGAGACCGCCGACTTCCTCCTCGACCGCCTTGCCAAACACGAGCAACCCGAACGCGTTCGAGGCCAGGTGACTCCACGACGCGTGGCAAAAGGACGCCGTCACCAGCTGCCACGGACGAGGGTCCCAGTGCAGCAGCGCGAGACGGTCCAAAAAGGCAGACGAAGGAAACGACGCAGAACGCAGCACCGCCAGAGCGAGGTTGATCACGAGAAGGAAAAACGTGCCGTTGCCAAGGGAAGACGACGAGGGTGGAGACGGAGAAAAGGGGCGGGCGTCCTCGGGGAAGAGCGCACCTTCGGAACCGACGGTCGCCGGAAGGGAACGACGACCGTCGCCGTACGCCTGGAACGAGCCGGAAGATCCCGACGAAGAAGAAGACCCCCGTGCGTCCGAAAAGAGCGACGCTCCTCCGCCGCCGCGGTTGCGGCCAAAGGCGGCGGCGTCCGATGCGTCCGTCCCGCCTCTCCCAGAGGGAAACCAGATCGGATGCGACCGGAGACGCTCCGCCTGCCGCTTGCGCCAACGGCGGTCGAACAGCAGCCGGCGAAGCGGCGAAGAGGACGACGGCGACGATGAAGCGTCCTCGGCCGCGTGCTCGGCCGCACTCCCGTCCTCGGCGTGGCGGGCGGACGGCACGCCGATGCCAAAGGGCAGCGGAAAGGGCAGGGCCAGTCGCCACCAGCTCGTGCACCGGCGCGGCATGTCGGAACGGGATTCGGACTCGGACTCGGACTCGGGCGCGGGGACGCGGCGATCGCCGTCCGCATCGTCGCCGAACGCGCCGTCGTCCACGTCGTCGATCGCCACCCCACCCCGCCCCTGGCGCGAGCTGGCGGCCCTCTCAGACTCGCCCCGACGCCGTCGCGACGAGCGGAGCGACTCGCTGCCGCGCAACATGGCCTCCGAAATGTCCGAAACCGGCGTGGCCGGAGCGCGCGGCGCAAACGCCTCGAGGGGCGGCGGGAAGCCCTGCGGCGGGCGGGGTGACGAGGGCGAAGCAGAGGAGCCACGCGGCAAAAGAGACCCGACGGACGCCGAAACGACGCCCTGCGGCGGGGAGGGACACGCGGGCGACGACCTCCCCGCGAGCGAAGAGGCGCCTCGAAATCTGTCCAGCGCCCCGTCGTGACGACGGTTCCCGACGCGGTGCGGCGCGTGCGCGTCCAGGCGACCGTCCACTCGGGTGCGGCTCGCGAGGCCTTGGCCGTCAAAGCGCCCGGCGCCGCCGACTCCGCCGTCGCTCCGCGGTCCGCCCTTGCCCTCGACCGCTCCCGCCATCGGGTCGCAAAAGGGACTCCCAGAGCCCGCGCGCACGCCTCCGGTGCCGATGCCGCCACGGCCCCCGATCGCCCTGCCGTCGACGGAGCCGAACGCGCCGTCTCTCTGCCCGCCGGGCGGACCGAGCGAACCGTCCACGGGAGGGTAGTCGGCCGCCCAGCGCGCGAGGTCTGCCCTCGACGGCCCGAGGTCGTCGTCAGAAGTGGACGAGGACCGGGAAGAGGAAGAGGAGGAAAAACCCGCCCGTCGACCGGCGCGAACCGAAGCGGGGAGCGGCAGGCGAGTCCGCCTCGTGGCAATCCTGTCGGCGGCGGGACGCCCAGCGAGCGCAGCAGCCGGCGCGCCGCCAGCACGCGCCATCTCCGAGACCATCCTGGGGAAAAATGTAAAAAAAAAAATCCATCAAAGGTCCCCAAATGCGAGACCAGCGTGCCAAATGGCCGCCTTCTGACAAGGGCACACGGACAGCAACGCCGCTCGCTCGCCGTTAAAAGGCAACGCAAGCGTCCGCTTCAAAGGTCACCGTGCCGTCGCCGTCGTAGATCGAATCGCCGACAGCTTCCGCTCGGGTGCACGCTCGCGGCCGGGCGTCAACGGCAGTGCCTCTCCCACCCCCCCCCCCCTCGCTACCAATTGCGCACCGGGAGGTAAGAAAAAGAAAGGTCTCCGCGGGAAGGCGGAGGAAGAGGGCTCCTCGCCGCGCTCGTCTCCTGAGAATTCCCGCTGACCCGTCGAGAAGTCTGGGATGCGCGCGAGCGGCGTTGCGGCTTTCCGCGCGCGCGCGCGCGCGAAAGAACTCTCGGGGTTTGGAAAGAGCGCGGGGCGGAGGCGGGCGTTTCCCCTCGTTTTCGAATCCTATCCGCGATCGATCCGTCTGCGTGTCGTTGTCATGTCGGTTGCGGATCCGCTCGAGTCGTACCTGGTGCGGGCGTCGCTGGCTCGGTCTCCTGCCGAGGTCGCTGCCGCGGTGCGCGAGGCGAGCGAGGCGCCCGGCGTGCTCCGATTCGGGCGGCTGCTGCGTCTGCCGTCCGTGGCGGCTCTCGCGGACACGCCGCAGTCTCCTGCGCTGCGTGCGCTCGAGCTGTTGTGCTACGGGTCGTGGTCGGATGCGTCTTCGGCGGGCGTTTCCCTGACACCGGCGCAGGCGCGCAAGCTGCGGACGCTGACGGTGGCCGGCCTGGCGGGCGGGAGTGGCCTGGGGGGCGTGTCGTACGCCCAGCTGGAGCGGTCGATCGGCCTCTCTGGCGCCGCGCTCGAATCGTTCCTGGTGACCGAGTGTCTGGCCTCTGGCGCGGTGCGAGGTCGCCTGGACGGCGTGCGGCGGCGCCTGCTGGTCTCTGACACGGCGGATCGAGACGCCCGGCCCGAGGAGGCCGGGGACGTCGTAGCGGCGCTCGAAGCCTGGCTCGGTCGCGCCGAAGACGCCCTCGCAAGCCTCGATCACGTCGCACGTAGACTGCACCGAGGAGACGACCCGGAAATCCGGACGGATCGAAACAGCCACGGGAGGAGGGGCGGTACTGAAGGTGGAGGTGGAGGTGGAGGTGGAGGCGGGGGTGGGGATGACGGGGACGGAGGCAACACTGGGAGTGGGGGCGGGGGTGATGGGGACGGAGGCAACACTGGGGGCGGGGGCGGTGGCTCACGCTCCGCTCGAAATCTTTCCGTATCTCCGTCCGATGTCTCGTCTCTCTCTGCGTCGTCGTCGCGTCCCGACCAGGCGTCGGCCGCGCGAGGCGCCCCTGGAGGCGGTCCAGGCGGCACCCCCTTCGTACCTGGCACGCAGGGCCTTGCCTCCGGTTCGGCCTCGCTCTCGGCGCGCTCTCCGTCCCTTCCCTCGGCATCTGGCTCGGGTCTCTCTGCTCTGGACCTCTCGCTGTCGCTGGAGGACTCTGCGGGCGGCGACCCGGGGGGCGCGCCCGAGCCCAGATCGGCGACCGAGGTGGCCTTTCCCCCGCCTGCGCTCTCGCTCTCCTCCGAGCAGCTTTTTTCGACGGCCGGGCCCGATGCGGAGTCGCGAGCCTTTTCGGCGCCCCTGTCCGCCCGGACGCCGGGCCGAAACGCCGACGGCGGCGCGCCGGGAGGGCCGCTCCGCGCCAGAGGCCTGGGCGCCCCGAGCTCGGACGTCGGCGGAGCGGCGTCCCAGCTCGGGGCGTCGCCGGATCATCTCCGCCCGCCGCGCGACGCAAGCTCGCCGGTGCTTCCTCAGGCTGCACTCTTTGCCTCGAATCGTTTCGCGGCGTCCGTGCGGCGCTCGCGGGGCCCGCTGCGCGGCTCGCTGCCGCCGTCGCCGCCAACCGCGAGCGACCTCTCGCTCTCGTCGCCGCGCTCCCGCAGCTCCTCCCCCGCCTCGCCGCTCCGAGGCTTTGGCACTGCCGAGTCGATCGCACAAACTGCCATCGGAGACGAAGACGAAGACGAAGAAGAGGAGGAGGAGGAGGAGGAGGAGGAGGAGGATGGGAGGCGCGGGTTGAGCGCCAGGGGCGTCCCGTCGTCTCTGGAAGGACCACTCGGCGGTCGGTCGAGTTTGGGAACCTCCCTGCAGCCTCGAGACGAGGCTGCAGGGTTTGGTGTCGAGGATCTGTCCGGAGCGACTTCGCGTGCCTCTGGCGGCCGCACGCCCGATCCGGTCGATCGGGAACGCACGGGCGGAATCACGCCGGATCTCCCGGCGTGGGGAGGGCCCACAGAGGCCTCCGAGGCCAGAGCCTTTGACGCTCGAGCGTGGGGGACGCAGGCTGGAGGGACAGGCGCGCTCTCCGACTCTGCAGGCTGGGAAATCGACTCTGGCATCAACGTCTACCCCCCGCGCCCTTCTCCTTTTCCCGCTTCGGGGTGGGGCGCGGGGACGACCCCCTCGAGCCTTGCGCCCGCCCACGCTCCCGTCCCGCCCCGCCCCGCCGACCTCCCCCCCTCTCCGGCTCCCCCCCGTCCCCGCTGGGCAGCTGGCAGCTTGACGCCACCGCTGCGAGGGCGGGAGACGGGTGGGTTGACTCCAGAGTCCGTGTTGGTGCAGCAGGAGACGCGGAGCATGGCGTCCTCGTCGCCTCCGAGTCCTCCCTCGCCCGTCTTCGCCGACGCCCTGTCCCTCCCCACCAGCCACGTCCCTCCCGTGCCTCTCCCCTCGCTCCCGCGCCCCGTCCCGCCGGCCTCCCCGCCCCCGCCTCCCTTTGCCTTTCCGTCTCCCGGACCGGCCTCCTCGGCCTCTCCCGCTCCGACGCCGCCCTCGCCGCCCCGGTCGCCGCCCCCGGCCTCCCCGGACCCGGGCCTCGCCCTGCGCCGCCCGCCCTCGTGCTCCCCAGACCCGACGGCGGCGGGACTCGGCGTCGCAGCCGGACGGCCGTTTCTGCTCTCTCGGGGCACCCAAGACGGGCGGCTCCAGAGCGACGGGGCCAGACGGGCCAGAACCGCCGAGGCGCAACCCCCCCCGCACGGGATGAGCCTTTTCGATGCCTTTGGCGGGGGGGGCGCCGCGAGCGATGCCGACGTCGCCTCCTCCAGCCGCTTGGTTTCGAGCGATGCCGACGTCGCCTCCTCCAGCCGCTTGGTTTCGAGCGATGCCGACGTCCCCTCCTCCAGCCGGTTGGTTTCGAGCGATGCCGACGTCGCCTCCTCCAGCCGCTTGGTTTCGAGCGATGCCGACGTCGCCTCCTCCAGCCGCCCCGCCGCGAGCGATGCCGACGTCGCCTCCTCCAGCCGCCCCGCCGCGAGCGATGCCGACGTCGCCTCCTCCAGCCGCTTCGTCTCGAACGACAATGCAGCGAACGTCAACGCATTTTCCACCCGCTCCTCTGGTGTTCACTTCGCCAGTTCTCAGATCGCGGCTGCCTCGGCTTTTGCCGTCCCCTCCGCCTCGGCGTTTGCCGCCAGCCCCTCTGCCTCGCGGCCCTCTCCGCCAGCCGCGTCGTTCTTTCCCTCGTCCTCGTCACCGGTGGCGTCGTCGCCTCCTCTGCCTCCACCGACGGACGCGCCGCGGCTGAGGCTGGTTCGCGTGCCGTCGCTCGCGCCAGAGCCCTCGAGCCCGCGGCGCTCGGAGCGCGAACCGCTTCCCCGCGTCGCCTCGATCGAAGGCTTTGCCGAGCCGCCCAGCACGAGCGCCACGGCAGCCGCAGAGGAAGCCCACGCGCAGGCGCGCGCCAAAGAGGAAGAGGGCGAGGGAGAGGACGAGGAGAGCAGGATCGAGGCGAGCGATGGAGGTTGCCAGACGGGCAAGCGAGCAAGGCGACCGAGACGCTAGAGAGTGAGCGTGCAGCGAAGAAAAAAGGAGATGGAGCGAAGACGAGGGCGGGGGGACGAAAAAGGGCTCGTCGAATCTCGTTTCGCCACGAGCCCCACCTTTTTGTTGCCCTCTCCGCTGGCCACGATGTCTTTTCCCGCCTTTTTGTTGCCCTCTCCGCTGGCCACGCTGCCTTTCCCCGTCTTTTTCCGCCCTTGACATTCTCTCTTTCTGTATCCCTTTTCGCCCTTTTTGCTGCGCACGACACCCCCTCGTGCCCTTTTTGCCGCCGCTCGTGGTGCCCTCGTTCGTTTCCGACCTCGCCCCCATCGTCCTGCTTTTCCCCCCCTCTCCCCCCTTGGTTTTCCTTTCCCTGCTCTGCGTGTGCTGTGCGTGTGGCGCTCAAAAAAAGGCCGTTCGAAACGGGCCGGCCGTTTTGGCGGGACCCAGAGCGCGGGCGACAAAGGCAGAGGACTGGCCTGTCCGGCGGGGCCGCCGCTCGCAGACGTGGCGAGATCCGGCAAGGCCCCCCAAACAAAAAAAAGCCCCCTTCTCGAACGAGCGCAGAGCGTCGCGAGAGCGAACGCGCGCTCGGATGCCGAAAAGCTTCCGCTCGCGCCCCGGGACCCATCTAGTGTAACTCTACGTGGTGCCCCGCCGTCGGGGGGGACCGGAGGGGCGGAGGGGGGGGGGACGGGGAGAGGACGGGAAAGGGGGGCGGAGGGACAGAGGGGGCGGAGAGAGAGAAGGGAGACGGAGAGGGAGGGGAGAGCGAAGAGGCGAAACTCGCCGCAGAACCGCGAGCTCGGGGCCCGGGGTGTCCGGAAACACGAAAAGAGTGCCCGGAGGCACCAGGCCCCCCCACCAAGCCCACAGACCTGGCCGGAACCCCACGGGCAGCCGGGCATGGCCATGGGTCATGGATCGCGGTCATGAGGCTTGGTCAGAGGTCCCGATGACTGGCCTCCGCCCACCGGCGATGGCACTTCTCCGCTCTCCTCCTCCTCTTCTTCTTCTTCTTCTCTTTCCGTTCCTCGTGTTCGTGCGCGTCCTTTCTAGTGTGCGTGCCTCCAGTCCTCCGAGTAGTACTTGTTGCCGGTGTACTTGCAGACGGCGGGGTGCTCGCGCGAGGTTCCCTTGAGGGAGATGTACTGCACCGGGGCGCCGGTGGCGTGGTCCTCAGAGCCGTACGAGGCCACCACCGCGCCGTGCACCTTGATCGGCTCGCTCGTCTGGATGTAGTGCAGAGGAGAACGAGATGCGTCGCCCTGCACCACGAAAGTAAAACACAAAAGGGAGGGGCGTGAGGGAGAATGCAAATGATCAGCCACGCGTGACGACGTGCACGAGCAGAGATGGCACCCCGCCGGCACATTTTGGCACATCTCGGCGCATCGCGCACCGTCCCGCCCCGCCGCGCCCCAGCCCGCAGCGCTGCCCCACGCGGAGCCCCCACCCCCACCCTCCCTTCCGCACCCTCCCTCTCCCCCCCTTCCCTCACTCCGCCCACTCCCCCTCCTCCGCGCTGCCCTTTGCACCCGTCCCGCAGCGTCGATCGATGCCATCCATCGACGTTTCGTGCACGCACCTGGTACCACTTGTCGGTGTGGTCCTCGACGCCGTCGCCGAGGCCGACGCCGGAGACGGAGCGGAGGTCGCCCTGGAACGACTGCCCGGGCAGCGTGGTGGTCGGGAGCTCGTCGGGGTTGGTCGACGCGACCTTGACGACGGCGGGCTTGGGAATCGAAACCTCAGAGCTCATCGCACGGACGGCAGACGCGCGCGGCGCGGCCGCGCGGCAGACGCGGGTGAACGACAGCATCGCGGGCGAGAGCGGGGCAGGGGGAGGCCGAGAGCCGAGCCGGGGCAGGGGCGAACGAGGACGAAAGCTCGAATCGGACGCGCGTACGGTGCAGAGTCTCGACGCCCCAACGAGCGCCCTCGAAGCGCGAACCGACGCGCGCGCGGAGGGAGGCGACACGCGCGCGCGCGAGCTCGGGCTCGGGACGGGAGGGCGATCGAGCAGCCAGGGGCGGAGAGGCGCGGGGAGCGCGCAGGGGAGGGATGGTGGGGAAGGGGGGGAGTGGGGGAGCGTCCTAGGGCGCGACCGGGTCCCCTGGGCCGCCTCCCCCGCCTCCTCCCCCAGCGCGGGAGCGCAGGCGGGAAGGCCCGGCCCGGCGTCTTGCCCCGGGCCCTTCGGAACCAGCACAGGCGCGAGAGCTTGGAAGCCGAAGCCAAGGCTGCCAAGGAGCGCCTCGAGGAAAAGCCCCCCACCTGACCTCTGGCAGACGGCTTTCCAGCACCGTGTGGAGCCCTTGCCCACGCTCGTGCAGCACCCCCCCAGCGGGGGAAGGGAGCGCGACGTACACCATCTCGACCCGCCACAAACCGTGCAAACGCAAGATCAACACGTTCGCCCCCAGTGAGACCCCCACAGAGGGCATCTTCGTGGTCGTCGTGGAACCTGGGATCAGGAAGGTGGTCGAGTACGACTCCAGCAACGGCGTACACGGGTCGTTGACGCGGATGGCATGATGCGCGTGGTCGGCTGCAACCCCTACCTGACGCTGTGGTTCTCGCGTCACGTCGCGTGGGAGCGCACGCTGGGCGCGTTCGTCAACGGCATGATCGCCAAGTGTGGGGGCCGGTAGAGGATGCCGGCGGCGTTCGGGGACTTTTCGCGCTCCCCCCACAGCCCCATCAAGGGGCACGTGCACGCTCCGGCCGGGCCGGCGCTCGCGCGGCGCCCCTTTCCACCCTCGCCCCCCCCTATCCTTTTCCCCCACGCCCCCGAGAGCGCGCAAAGCAGATGCCCAGCGCACAAGCTCTCTGTAGACATGTTTGTGATGAGCACACGAAGGAAAGAGACGAAAAGGAAAAGGAAAAGTGACACCGAAGTTTACGAACCCGGCGCGAAAGGTGAACCTCCAAAGCTTGAGATGAGTGGCAGAATCCATGGCGGGGCCGAAAGAACACACCCAAACTCCGAACTGAGCCAGCGTGTGCCGCGAGGGGAGGGAACGCTGAACGCGACATCCCTCCCCCTGTTCCCCTTACTTCTCCAAAGACGAGTGATGGCTCCGACCCGCTCCCCCTTCTCCCCCCCCTCCCCCTTCTCCCCCAGTCCATTCCCTCCTCCATTCCCTCTCATTTCCGGTTTCGCGCGCCACGGCCCCGGCCGCGCCGAGCCTCCTTTTTTTTTCCTCGCTGAAAGTTCGAGGGAGCTCTCGGGGGGGGTTGTGCTCTCTTAGGATCGATTCGAGGTCTTGCACGGCGACCCTTTTGCCGCTGCTCGCCTTCCCCTGACGCTTCCCCTGCCTTTTGTTGTTCGCGCCCTGGGCATTGCATGACGGCGCGCGCTCGCAAGCTCTCCAGCGTCGCGTGCATCTCTTCGTCTCACTCGCGCTCCCGCCTTTACGAGTGAATTCAGAGGTGCGGAGGACATCGAGCGAGCGAAGATGCGACGGGCGGCGCGGCGAGACGCGGGCCCACGCGTGGGGGGGGGGCGCTGCGCGAGGCTTCCGGCGCGCGCCGCGCGGCGCACCGGGCGATGGTCGGGCGGATCGCGAGTCGAAAGTTCCTTTCGAGTCGAGCGCACGTGTGGCTGGATTTTCTCTTTTTCCCTCGCGCGCGCTCGCGCTCGCGTGTGTGTGTACTTTGGTTGGTGCGTTGCCTTTTGCGGGAAGGCCGTTCGACGTTTCCGCTACAACGCTCTTCTCTCCGTCTTCTCTTCGTCCGCAGCCCTCGCGCTCCGCCATTTCCTTTTCCGTCCGGGCCGGCCGCTCTCTCCCCCCCCCGCGCGCTTGCGAGCGCCGGTTGGTGCGCGTGCGCGATGCGTGAGCTCAAGTTCCACGAGAAGAAGCTGCTGAAGAAGGTGAACTTCTTGGCGTACAAAAATGAGGGCAACCTCCGCGAGCTCAAGGCGATGCGTCGGTACCACATCGGGGACCGTCGCGATTACGTTGCGTACAACCGTCTGGTCGGCTTGGCGACCAAGCTGACTGCAATT
>PEIA01002556.1:0-14541 GCA_003613005.1 Prototheca ciferrii
GGGGGGGGGGGGGGGGGGGGGGGGGGGGAGCGCTCGACGCCATGGCGACGCACCGCTTCCCGACGGGGGTGTCGTCCGGCCGCGCGGTGGCGCGGTTGCTATTTCTGCTGCGTAGCACCGCCATGGAGGCGGACTCGAGAGAGAACGCCGGCAAAAGGGCACGAGGAGCGTCCGCGGCGCACGCTCTGCCGAGCGCCGGACGACCGCGCGCGAGGCGTGCGGGGGGACATGGACATGTCCGGTTCAAAATGCCCCGTCGCGCGCGCGCGCGCGCGCGCGCGGTCGGCAGAGGCAAGGAGGCGAGGGGCATGGGGCGAGGGACCGAAACCGCGAGGCGGGGGGGAGCCGAGCAAGAAGCCCGCGCTTTGCAACGCGTTGGTGAAAGGGTCTTTTGGATTTTCGCGGTGGGTCTCGAGGGCACAGGTCGAGGGACGCGGAAGCGAGAGGTCGAGGCGCGCGCGCGTGCAGGGGAGGTCGGGGCGCTGTGCCGAGGCGTGTCCGCCGGCGAGGGGAGGCGCGGCGTCGGATGTCGCGTGCGCGTCCCGATGCGGTGGCGTCGTCGTTTCGCCGTTCGCTATCGCGCTCCCTGAGTTGTTTGGATTGCAGATTGGCGGCGTGGGGAAGGCGTCGCGGCTGCACCGAGTCTCGCATGGAGTCTGAGCCGGGTCCGCCTCCGCGTCGCTTGGCGGTGGCGCTGTCTGGCGGGCCGGACAGCCTGGCGCTTGCGCACCTGCTCGGGGCTGAGCGGCGGGGTTTGAGTCCTCCGCTGCGCCGTGGGCTCTGGCGTGTCGGCGAGTCGTGGCGTGCGTGGCTCGTGCGCCGTCCGCTTGCGATCGTGGTGGACCACGGACTGCGTCCCGAGAGTCGCCTCGAGGCCGAGTGCGCCGCGGCCGCCGCCGAGGCGTTTGGCCTCGAGGCGACGATCGAGGTGGTCGAGTGGGCGCCGACCGACGGCGGCGAGGAGCGCGGTGCGGGCGGAGCGGGGCGTTCGCAGAGAGGAACGCTTCCGTCGCTTCCTCCGCTCGAGCGTCTGGAGCGGGCGGCGCGCGAGGCTCGGTACGCCAGGTTTCGCGCGGCGTGCGCGCGGCACGGCGTGGGCGCGGTGCTGATGGGCCACCACGCCGACGACGCCGCAGAGACGCTGCTGTTGCGGCTCGTGCGGGGTTCGGGGCTCGACGGACTCGCCGGCATGCGGCCTCTCACCGAGCTCTTTGCTGGGAAATGCAGCCGTCGAAATGGCGTTGAGGAGGAGGGAGGCCGAGAAGGCAAGAAAGATGAGGGATGTGGAAAGGGCAACGAGGGAAGCGGTCCAAACGGTGCGCATGGCGGTCGCAGCGTGACTCCCCCCGTGTTCGTGGTTCGGCCCCTTTTGGAAGTTCGGAAGCGGGACCTCGAGTCGTACGCGCGCCGGTTCTCGCTGTCTCCCTCGCTCGACCCCTCGAACGCGGACGAGCGCATCGAACGCAACCGCTGGAGGCGCCTCCTCCGGGACGAGGAAGCGAGAGAGGGCAGCGGAGGGGACGAGGAAAACAGCCTGGCGTGGTCGCTGAACAGAGTGGTGCATGCCGCTGGGGAGATCCGCGCCGAACGAGATGCCGACGCGGAACGACTTCGAGACGCTCTCGTGGTGACCGCCGACCTCGGGGACCGCCCCAGCTCTTTTCATTCGCACTCTCCCTCTTCCTCTCGCTCTTCTTGCTCCGCAAGCGACGTCGACCCCTCTCTGTGCCCAACGCCACACTGCGCCCCAGCCCCCTCTTCTCGACCAACTCGTCCGATGCCCTCTTCTCCCGCGCTTCCTCTTCCGCCCTCGGCGTGTTCGCTGCTCTGGTCGCCCGCCGCGAGAAACGCCTCGCTCCCGGCGTTGCGGCGGGCGCTGGCGGCCGAGGCGGCGCGCCTCACGGGCGTCCTTCCGCCGCTTCCAGACCGACTGATGGCCGCCTCCGCGGCTCCAGCCGTCGAGGAGATGGCAGCCGCAGGAAGGCTCACCAAACGCGCCACAGCGCTGGGGTGTCTGCTCGCGCCGGTGCCCGGAAGCGCGGGGACGCTCGCCGTGCTCGTGCCGAGGGAGAGACAGGCCGAGCTCGAAAGGGCGTTCCGAGAGGCCGCGCAGAGAAGAAAGCTGGAAAATCGTTCCAGAAAACTCGACGAGCCAGAAAACGACGAGAAAAAGAGCTAGCAACGGAAAGAATGGAAGGAAAAAACCCACAAAGTGACGTGTTGGCATCTTTGCCTTGCGCTCTCTCCTTCCCTCCCAAGTTTCCAAAAAGTTCCACCACGCATATCTGCGTTCTTTTGTTTGCATGCTGCGTCCTTTGTTTGCACGCTGCATCCAAACGCACGCTCACAGACGCTGGACTCGTTCGCATCATGCCGTGCCCGCATGAACCGTTTCACTCCTTTTTTTTTTTTTTTTTTTTGCTTTTTTCCTTCGCGTTCTCCCCCACCGACCGTGGCGTAAAGACCGTTCAGCAATCTTTTCTGCCGCCACTCTGCGCTCTCCCTCGCCGTTTTGTGTGCGTACGAACGTCAGAGGGTCGCGAACGGCACCGCATGCGGGGCATTGCGTTCCATTTCGTTCCATTCCCAAATCGCTCCCTCCAATCGATCTCTTCTTCTTCCCTTCTGGCTCCTCCCGAAACGCTTTCGCCTGCTCTCGGCGATTTTGCACCTTTCATTTTCCATTGAGAGTCGCGCCTCGTCGGACGTTGGCGACTGTGACGCGTCCCGTTCGACCGTTCGTCTCACCAACCCCGCGCGACGTGCACCGTCAGAGTTGCGATTCGACTTTCCTCCACTGGGCGCGCCCGCGGGCCTGGGCTCTCCGCGCCCTTTCCGCGCCGCAGCTCTTTCGTTCGTGTCGCTCCCACGGCGCCTCTCGCGCCTCTGGTCCGTCCAAAAACCAACGAGCGCGTTTTGCTCCCATCGCGCGGCTCAGCGTTCCCATCGCCCCGGTCTACACCGCGCCCTCGCAACGATGCGCACCAACGCGAACGTCGTGCTCGTGGGAAGCAAGTGCGCGCTCGTGCCCTACACGCGCGAGCACGTGGAGCTCTACCACCACTGGATGGTTCGTCGAAGCGGACGGGAGCAAACTGCGATGAACGGGTCAAGCGCAACGCAGAATGGGGTTTGCGACAACGAAGAGGAGACGCCGCGCGCGCATGCGCGCGCATGCGCGACGGCGAGGCGGCGAGAGTCGTTGGGGTGCAGACCCATCTCCCCTTTCCACGCCCTGCCTGCGTTCGACTCGCTTCGCTCCCTCTTTTCTCTCATTCTCCCCCCCCCTCTCCACACCAACATTTTAGCAATCTCCGGTGCTGCAAGAGCTGACGGCTTCCGAGCCTTTGTCGATGGAGGAAGAGTACGAGATGCAGGCGTCGTGGCGTGACGATGAGGACAAACTGACGTTCATCATCCTGGATCGCGACTGGAAGGGTTCCCGGGAGGGCGACGAGGCGTCTCCGGCCCCGCCTCCAAAGGACGCTCCGTTTGGCCGCATGGTGGGTGACGTCAACCTGTTTTTCAACGATCACGAAGATCCCAAGGCGGCCGAGGTCGAGCTGATGATCGCCGAGCCCGCCGCGCGCAGGCGGGGGCTGGGGCGCGAGGCGGTCGAGGCCATGTTCGCCTACGCCGTCCGCGAGCTGGGCGCCACGCTCTTCCGCACCAAGATCGGCGAGGACAACGAACCCTCGCTCCGCCTCTTCCGCGACATGGGCTTCAAGGACGTCTCGTACTCGACGCACTTCAAGGAGTTCACCCTCGAGCTGCCTCAACAGGCTTGGCTCGAAGCGTCTTGGGGCGGCGCGCGCGGCGACACCTGGCCGACGAGAGCGGCCTACGAAGCCTGAGCTTTTGTCGGGGTTTGTTCGTTTTGGTAGGGCGTGCGGCGGGAGACCGAGAGGTGGGTGGGGGAGGCAGGAATGGAGGTCGAGCTGCCCTCCCCCCACCCCCCTTTCCCGTTTCTCTTTTTCTTTGCGTTCTCTGCCCTTGCCCTTTTGCGCCATTGCGCAGGTCATTGCGACGGGTGTCCGTTTACGACGCGCCTTCCTCCTTTTCTCTCCCCCTTTTTGTACATTTCGTTGCCGCCTCGCCCGCCCCGCGCTTCCCGCGCGGCCAGCTGTCGGCCCAAAAAAACACACCGAACTCGGGGATGGCGCGCGCGCGGGCGCGCGGTCGGTGCGGGCGGGTGCGGCGCCGTCGCGCGCGCGTCGCGGTTCGCGCTGTGCGTCGCGCTCGAGACTTGTCTCGCGCGTTTGCGATTTGTCGGGCGTCGCGCGCGCCGTCACGCGTCTCCGCCGCGCTTTTCCTTTCGCGCGCGCGTCGCCGCGAGCCAAGCGCAGAGCGCAGAGCGCTTTCCCCCTTCCTCGTGCTGTCTACATGGCGCGCACCAAGCAGCGCAACAGGGTACGACGGTGGCTTTGCGTTGAAACATGGCACGGCTCCGATGCATTGCTTGGCGCGGGGATCCTCCTGGACCGATCCGGGGACGCGCATGGACGCTGCCCGGTCCGGCGCATGGGGCGAGGCGTGGAGCTCGAGAGAGGGGAAAGGGGCGGGAGCGAGCACTGGGCGGTGGGAGTGCGTGGAGCGGAAAGAGGGCTGCGACGGGCGACATGTCGTTCTGCTCCATTCGCTCTCTCCTTTGCCTAAGCTTCACGTTGTTGTTGTTGTTGCCCTTTTCCCTTTTCTTCTTCTTATTCTTTGTGTGTGCGTGTTTTTTATTCTGCAGCCGTCTCCGGTCAAGCTGGGTTCGAAAAAGTCGCCTGTGAAGGCTGCTGTGCATGGGTCTCTTCCCGGTGGTCTGAAGCGTCCTCACCGGTACCGTCCCGGCACGGTTGCGTTGCGTGAGATTCGCAAGTACCAGCGCACGACGGATCTGTTGATCCGGAAGCTTCCGTTTGCGCGTCTGGTTCGCGAGGTGTCGAACCGTCTGTCCCTTGAGCCGTTTCGGTGGACGGCTGAGGCGCTGTTGGGCTTGCAAGAGGCGTCCGAGGACTTTTTGATCGGTCTCTTGGAAGACACAAACCTCTGCGCCATCCACGCGCACCGCGTCACCATCCAGCCCAAGGACATGCAGCTCGCGCGACGCATCCGAGGACCCATCAACGGAGTCACGAGCTTCTAGACGGACCCGACCACGCATCGCGCGAACGAACGAATTCGCCAAACGGGGAGCGGGGCGGGGGGAGGGGAGGGGGGGGGTGGGCGGGGCGACGACGAAACGCCCTTCTCGTTCCCGTGCTTGCCGTTTCTTTCTTTCTTTCTTCTCGACGCGATGCCTTTTTTACGCGTTGCCTTTCATTTGTCCGCCGTGTGTGTGCTCTCTCTCCCTCCCTCTCCACATCGAGCGGCCCCTCCCACTGCCGCCTCGTTTGCGGCGCCCTGCTCCCCTCCCGTCCTTTTCGGACCTTTTGCACTCTTCCCCCCTTCGGGCTCGATGACGTCACCGCGGCATCGTTCTTTTCCCCCCACACCGACTTTCACGCCGGCGCTTCCCAGCGGCTCCCCGCTCGAGCAGCGTCTCCTCGTCCCGCCCCTTTCGCTCCCACGCACCCTGTAACCCTACTGCCTCTTGCGCGCTTCTACTTGCACTTCGCCTCCTACTGCCTCTTCCCCGCTTCTTCCGCTCCCGGACACCTCGCCCTCTGCCCTTCGGCTCTCGCTCCGCTCTCGCCCCCCCATTTGTTTCCCTCTCTGTCGCGCTGCGTTTGCGTCTGCATTCGATTCGAGTTGCATCGTATCTACGTGCGTGTTCTACGTCGCGAGCGCCGCGCGCCTCGAGCGGACGCGGGCGGGCCAAGGGGGGGGGCGGCGCGGAGCGCGACAAAGGGGGGCTCGGCGAAAGCGCCCCCCCTTTCGCGCCGTTGGGCGCCCTACGAGTCCCTGTCTGCGGGAGAGCTCCCGCCCCGCAGGAGCAGCAGAGCTTTCCCTCGACGGGTCCGTCCCCTCGTCGCCGCGTCGCGGCTCCGCCCCGCCGCCACGCGGCGCCTCGCGAGCGGCCCCGGTCGCGGCCCGGCCCCGAAAAAAAAGAGAGCCGCCGCTGGCTGGGCGCGAGAAGAGCTCGCCGGGAAGCCCGGCGCGCGACGCGGTGGCGAGACGGCCGCGCGCCCTTCTCCGCCGCCGCCGCCGCCGCCGGGCCTCCCCAGGCCCGAGACCGGAAGCCAACGTGGACACAGAGACGCACACATGACGTGACGGGACGAAACATCGTGAAGCATGCCGAAGAGACGACGCCGGAGAGGTGACGCGACGGCGGCGTGGCGAAGAGGCGAGACGGACGAGCGGGCAGACCGACGTCCGATCGTCGCCTCTCTCGCCATCATCGTCTCGCCGTCATCGTCGTCATCATCGTCGCGTCACCGCCTCGGTCGTCGTTTCTGCGGTCGCCATCTTCATTGATTTCATCACGATCGTTGGTCGCGGGTGATCTTTGTGTCCTGCATTTCCCGTGTGCATTTCCCCTTTGCACGTTCCCCTCCATTTCCCGTGTGCATTTCCCCTTTGCACGTTCCCCTCCATTTCCCGTGTGCATTTCCCCTTTGCACGTTCCCCTCCATTTCCCGTGTGCATTTCCCCTTTGCACGTTCCCCTCCATTTCCCGTGTCCCCAGGAGTGCGGGTCCCCTGGGATGTGGGCGTGTGCTGGCCCATTCTTCGTCGGCGCGGGGGGCTCGGTTTCGCGCCATTCGACTCGCGCTTTCTACTTGTTCCACCAGACCTGGGTCCTCTTGGTCCTGTTGATCTTCTTCTGGAGCTGGATGAGCCCGAAGAGGAGCGCCTCCGAGGTGGGGGGGCAGCCGGGGACGTACACGTCGACGGGAACGATGCGGTCGCAACCGCGCACCACAGCGTACGAGTAGTGGTAGTAGCCGCCGCCGTTCGCGCACGAACCCATCGACACAACCCAACGAGGCTCAGCCATCTGATCGTACACCTTGCGGAGAGCAGGAGCCATCTTGTTCGTAAGAGTGCCAGCAACAATCATGCAGTCAGACTGACGAGGAGAAGGACGGAAAATAATACCAAAACGATCCAAATCGTAACGAGCAGCACCTACACAGGAAAACGTGAAAAGAGGAAGAAAACAGACGATGAAAAAAAGACCAGCAGTTCAGCGCCCCCACCCACCCTTTGCCTTGGGGAAGCGGCTGCTCCTGCCCCAACCCACCCTTTGCCTCGGGGAAGCGGCTGCTCCTGCCTCCGCCACCATACGCCCCCATACTCCGTACCTCCGCCCCCCCTCCTCCGCCCCCTCCTCCGTCCTCCCTCCGCTCTGCCCAGGGTCCCTCACCGCCTCCTCTCCTCACCCTGCCCTCTCCTCCCCACCCGGCCGGCTCGTTCCGGCGCGGGGTGCGCAGACGTCGCGGGCGACGGGCTTTGCGGCACGTGGCGCAGTGCTCGCGTCCGACGCGAATATCGCGTCGCCATCGGTGCGCACCGGCGTGCATCATCTCCACGGCGCAGCAGGCGAGGCCAAAGGTGACAGGCCAGATGGAGCCCTTGCGGGCCCAGTTGGCGAGGTCGTCAACCTTCGAGATGACAAACTGCGCCTTGGACGCCTTCGGGGCCAGAGAGGCCGCAGCCTTGGCGACCGACATCGATGCGAAAACGGACGCGAGCGAGCGCGGCGAGCGCGGGCCGAGGCCGAGCGGGCGATGGGACACAGCGACCGGGGGCGCGGCGACCAAACGAAGGCGACGCAGCAACGCCTCGGCGGGTCTCGGGCACGAGTCCTCCGAATTCAGGAGAGAGCGGCAGAGACGACGCGCGCGCGGCCGCGGAAGGGGCGCAGAGAGACGGACGCGCGGGGGCGCACCCGATCGCGCGGGGGGCCCCGCCCGGCGCGGGCGAGCGCCGGGGGGAGGGTAGGCAGGGAGGGAAGCGAGGGGGCCGGGCCCGCGCCTCCGCCGGCGAAAGCAAGCGCGCGCGGGCGCGCGCAGGCGTGGGGGAGAGGCCTTCGGCCCTTCCCTTTCGCACCCACCCGAAAGGGGGATGGGCAGGGGCGGGGCGAGAAAGGGGAGGATGTCGGGTTGAAAACGCGAGCAAAAGGCGACGAAAAACCACACACGCAATGAGGACGCGAACGTCCCGTCCCACCGTCCAGGCCGGTCTCGGAACCGAGCGGACGAGGTCAAAGGGGACCAAAGCCTGCGACGCAACGGGTGTGAAAGAACGCAAAAGGACACCTGCGAGCGGCCCCAGGAATCGAGCGGCGAGCGTCCTGGCCACGGCGACGTGCACACGCGCCCGCAGGTCGGAACCGATGCATCGCCGACGAGCACGGTCGCCTTCCCCCCGCCAACTTGCCCCCTCTGTCCGACGCTGGGTTGCAGGCGACTCGCTTTTCAAAGCGTCCTTTGCACGTTTCCCCAGTTTTCCCGGGTTGCGCCCCTGTCAACCTCCGGGAACGCCTCGAAATGCCTTCAATTGATCGCGACCAGGACGAAACGAGCGCCGAGGCGGAAGCGCTGCGTCGTTCCGCCCCGTCGCCCCCCTGCCTCCTTCCCTTCCCCTCCTTCCATCCCGCACTTTCGGCCGTCGCCGACCTCGCCTGGGCCTTCGTCGGTCCCCCCCTCCCGCCGGCCCTTACCCAGCCCGCGTTTTGGCGCGCAGAGGGGATCCCCGCGGATAAGGCTCCGCCGCAGGCCCGCAGAGCGCCGCGGGGATGATACGCCCGGACACGGCCCGGCAGACCCTCTCTTTCAGGAAGGAACCGAGCAAGATGGTGCGCTCGAGCAAACGGCAGCGCCCGATGGGCCGCGGAGCCCGCCGAGCGGCCGTCGCGCGCATGGCGCGGCGATGGCCCGGCGCCTTCCCCGGCCGCGAGACGCCCGGGCGGCGAGCGGGCGGCTCGCAGACTCCTTGTCGGCGCACTGGCGATCATTTCGACGCGCTCTGACCCGTCGTCGCGCGTTCTCTTTCCTCCCACAGCCGTCGCAGAAGTCTTTCCGCATCAAGACCAAGCTGGCCAAGAAGGCCCGGCAGAACCGCTCCATCGCGCCGTGGATCCGCTACAGGACCAACAACACCATCCGGTGAGTGCAGAAGAGCGTATCGGTCGGCTGGAAGGCGACTCTCGGCGAGCTGGGCGTTGTGCGGTGCCCTGAGCGTCTGCAGCGTCGATCCATGCGCGGCCTCCATGGAGGCGTCGCTGGTCGCCGCCGCGTCGCGCTTGGCCGCGAGGGGCCGCGCGTTGCGTCCGACGATTGGTACCCTTTTGGCTGCGACGAAAGCTGGACCGGCTCCTCCACGCGGCTGCTCTTTGGACGCCGTTTGGGGCCTGCGAGGCGGCTTCGGGCTTGGACGGCGCGCGCGAAGACCGCCAGGGGGGGAGTGGCCGACCGGCACGGAGAGACGCGGAGGTTGAGGGGGCGAGTGTGGGGCGTCGCGTGTGGCGCGGCGGTCGGATGGATAGCCTGGGAATGTGGGCTCGAAACTGGGGGATTGGGAGGTTCGTTTCGACTCTTTGGCGTGTCGTCTCGTTGCCTGCGTCGTGTTCTGCTTCGTTTGCGTTGTTCGCCTTCTCATCGCCGTGCGCGCTCCTCTCCCTGTTTTTCCCCCGCAGCTACAACGCCAAGCGCCGCCACTGGCGCCGCACCAAGCTCGGCCTCTAAGCTGGGCACCCGTGCTTGTCTGACGGAGTCGCTCGCCGTTCCGCGCACGATGCTGTAACGGTCGCGTGTTTCGCGCTTCCAACCGCCTCAGAGCACGCAGAGAGCAAAGGGGGATGGCAGAGGGCGAGGGAAGAGGAGCGAGGAGCGGGTGAAGAGGTGACTGAACGGCGAGGTGAGCGAAGAGCGAGACGGCTGTCTGCGGCTGTCACCTGCGAAGGCTGAGGGCGGAACGGGCGCGGCGGCCCGACGGGAGGGCGCCGGGCTGAACGTGCCAGAATGCGTCTGATCACGGGAGCGTCTTGCCGCTGCCTGCGGGCGAGCGGCCGCGCGCTTCAGGCATCCTGCGAGGGGGCGCGCGCGCTTTACAGCGGGCCGCTTGCGATCCGAAGGGAAACAGCGTTTGAAGAAAGGGAGCAGCGAGCTGCGGGAGAGGGGCAGAGAACGAGGCCGAGGTCTCCCCTCATTTTTCGGCGGTCCATGAAACGGGGCGAACAAAAGGGCACAGAAGGACGGGAGGCAAAAAGAAATCTGCGCGATGGAGGTAGCGGACGGGAGGGGGCGCGAGCCGCGTATGCACGAGCGGCGCGACGGCTCTTGCAAAAAGGACGGCTGCTGCAAACGCGCGGGGTTTGACGGGCCGCGCACGGGGGCAGACGCGCAGGATTCGACGGGCCACGCGCGGCGGCAGGACGCAACGGACGCGGCGGGACTGCGGATCTCATCACGCGGGGCACGATGCGCGGCTGCCGCCTGCGGGCCCCGCCATGTGCGTAACGCGGCCACGAGGCCTTGGATGGAAGGTCGGAGCGTCACGCCAGGGGGGGGGGAGGCGGTGCTGGGGGTGAAGAAACGAAATGGGTCGGGCGCACGGGGCACTAAGCATGCGCGTGGGAGCCCGAGGCGTCGAAGAGTCATTGCCGGTCGCTGCAGTTGAAAGGTCGCTCTCCTCAGCATTGGAGGTCGCTCCTATCAAGACGGCACTCTTCGCAGCGTTGGAGGTCGCTCCTATCAAGACGGCACTCTTTGCAGCGTTGGAGGTCGCTCCTATCAAGACGGCACTCTTCGCAGCGTTGGAGGTCGCTCATATCAAGACGGCACTCTTCGCAGCGTTGGAGGTCGCTCCTATCAAGACGGCACTCTTCGCAGCGTTGGAGGTCGCCCCTATCAAGACGGCACTCTTCGCAGCGTTGGAGGTCGCTCCCGTCGAAGCGGCGCTCTCTGTGACGCCCAGGGTCGCGGCGGCAAAAGCGCTTCTGTCGCCTTTCCGCGGGACCGTGGTCTGCTGCTGTGGAATCGGCTTCCCCTCGGCATTTTGTTCACTGAAAGGTGATGAAGATGTTTCGGATTTGCTTTGGTCGGAGCGGTTTGCGGCAGGTGGGGCAGCGGCCTCGGACGCGCACGGCGGCTCGGAGGCAGGACTCGCAGTAGACGTGGCCGCAGGGCCCCGACGCCATGGGTCGTCCCGTGTCGCCGCCCATGGCCTCGAAGCAGATGCCGCACATCGGCTGCCCGCTCCGCGCCGGCCCCGGCGACGCCGCCGCCGGAGGGGGCGCCCCGGCGGCCGCGAGAGGGGACGAGGGAAGCGCGGGTGGGAGGGAAACGGCCGCCTGCCCGCCAGGGGCCGGGGTGGAGGCGTGGCGCCGCAAGGGGGGCGCCTGGCGTCCCAGGAGTAACCGCGACGTTGCGTTCAAAACGTGCGCCGCCATCCCGCCGAGGCCGCCAGAGCTGGGACTCGTCTGCGCTGGCGAATGTGCTCCGTTTCCGGCAGGCGCCGGTGCGTACGGATGCGTCCCGCGTCCGGCACGCGCCCGCGCGTCCAAATACACCGCATGTCGGGCGTTCGCCATCGAAAGCGCATGCCCTGTGTATCCGGCGTTTGCCGTCGAGGGCACCCGCGCCGTTTCTCCTGCTCCGCGGAGGCCGGCGGCGGCGCTGCGCTGCGCCGAGTCTGCCTCGTCGTCGTCGCCTTGGCCAGGAGCGGAGGAGCCCGAGGCCGCGACGGCGTGCGGCGGAGCGGGATAGCGGAGACGGTACAGGTCGTCGGTCCAGAGGCCTGGGGCTGAAGAGAGAGAAACGGGTTGCACCGTCGAGTGCACGACCGTCGGAACGTCGTCGTCGTCGTCGTCGTCGTCGTCGTCGTCGCGAATCTCGATCGGGCCGTCGTCCGTGCGGCGTCTGACCCGCCGCGCGGCGCGGGACCCGCCGACCCACACGACGCCTCTGTCGTCGTCGTCGTCGTCGTCGTCGTCGTCCATCGAGAGGTCGACCGAAATCGAAGCCGGCGGGCGCAACCCAGGGCGCGCGCGCTCCCGTGTCGACGTGGAGCGTGGACGCACGTAGGGCGACGGAGCGTGCGTCGGAGGAACTGGAGCGGAAGCGGGAGCCCGAGCCCGAGAAACCGGAGCGGGAGCGGGAGCGAGCGCCGAGGGCGGGGCTTGAGGTGCGGAGGCAGCGTGCCTGGCCCGGCCGGAGACGGAGGAGAGCCGCACAGTCGTGCCCGTCTCGTTTCCTCGTCGGCGCGTGCTCACGACGACGGACGCCGACAGCTCCCCCCGACGCAGCACCCGGGGCCGCGACGGCGTCGCGAGGGCGGCAGCAGGGCCCGTGGTGGGGAGAGCAGCAGTGGATCCTGCGGCCGCGTTCGGAGCAGAACCTTGGTCGCGAGCTCCGACCTGGGTCGCCTCGGTGGCTCGGCCGGGCGGCGTGGTCGCGGCAGCAGGGGCCTCTCTTGCGTGACCGTCTGCATCGGCTCGACCGCCGCCTGCACTGGAAGCGGTGGCGATGGCGATGGCGGGCGCGGGTGTGGGTGCGCGCGCGGGCGCGGCTGCGGCTCCCCCCCCCACGGCTCGATTGTCGTCGATGCCAGCAGCAGCGCTGGCATCGCCGCTGGCGCCTGTGCCGCTTGCGCCTGTGCCGCTTGCGCCTGTGCCGCTTGCGCCTGTGCCGCTTGCGCCTGTGCCGCTTGCGCCTGTGCCGCTTGCGCCTGTGCCGCGTGCGCCTGTGCCGCGTGCGTTGCCGTTGTCGTTGCTCGGCGGCGAGGGTGGGCCGGAGGCTTCCGGGGCGAGGGCTCGGTCGATGGCGTCCATGGTCCGTTCCAGGGAGGATTCCGTGGAAGCGTCCAGGCCTTCTTGCGAGGTTGCCCAGCGGTCCGAGCCCTCGAGCGCGAGGTTGGCGCCGCCGGCCGCCGACGGGGCGCGCTCCGGGAGCGTCCCGTCTGCGGTCGGCGGCAGCTCGGTCGACGCAGAAACGGACGCGGGACGGCCCGAGGTCGCCGACGAGGGACGCGATGCGCCGGAAACCGTCGAGGGGGAGCGCGAACCGTCGCTCGATGGCGAACGATCGGTAGGCTCGTCGCTCGATGGCGTGCCGTCGGTAGCCATGCCGGGTGGATGGGGATGAAAGGTATCCAGTTCGGGCAGGAACGCGTCGTGGGTGGGTTGGTAGGCCGCGTACGAATCGCCGGTGAGTTCTTCGGAGGGAAACGAGCCGTCGGTGCGGAGCGAAGAGGGCGAGGAAACGTCGTTCATGTCGGTGACACGATGGGGCATCTCCGTGGATCGCGCAGCAGAGCGCTCGACGGGCCGCTCGCCGGCGTTCGGAGACGAGCCAAGGCCCCCAGAGTCCCGGGAGTGGCGTCCAGAAGACGGCGCAGATGCGCCAGAATCCCCAGCAGCGCCCGAGCCGGTCCGCGAAGGCCCGGCGCGCCCTGCCGGCCGAGCGCCCTCGGAAACGTCACGCCCAGACGCAACCAGCCCCCCCCCCCCAGGTCCCCGGGCGCCGAGACCGTCGGCATCGCGTTCAGCATGATGCCCATTGCATCGTTCAGCATCCCGTTCAGCATCCCGACCTTCCTCGCTCGGTCCCGCCAAGTCACCGCCGTGGGCTTGCCCGCCGCCACCGCTGCACCGACCTCGGCCCGCTTCCCCGCCGCGTCTGCGGGCGCGCAGCCGCGCTGTCGCCGCGCTGCCGGACGCGCTCGATTCGCCTCCAGAGCGATCGCCTCTGGAGGTCTCTGGCGGCGAGCCCGCGCCGCCCGCGCGGCCGCCGGTCAGAAAGCCAGGGAGCGCGTCGCCGTGGGGGGAGCCGGCCGACGTCTCGCCCCCCGGCCTCGCCGGCGCCGACGCCGAGTCGAGAGACGCCGGCGAGAACGCCCCGAGGCCGGAATACCCCATTGCCACGTCGTCTCCGCGCATCGGCAAAGCGGCGTCCGCGGCCTCGACGCCCCGCCGCGCCCGACGAGGCATCGCAGCCGAGGCGGGGGCAGGAGACTGCAGGGACGGGAAACGCAGAGCGGGGGAGGGGGGAGGGGAGGAGAGGGGGGAGGAAAAAAAAAAAGCAAGGAGAAGTCAGTCCGGCAATCGCGCTCGGAACCCGCGCGGTCGCGTTCGACCTTCCGCGTTCGAGATACCCGCCGCCTCCCCCTCCGAAGCGCGAATGGCGAAACGACGACGCCGCGACGCGACGATCCCGAACGCGGAAAACGCGAGACTCGGAAACGACCCGGCAGGCGCGCGGCAAGCGACCTCGTTCCGGTGGGGACCACGAGGGCGCGCGCCAGCGACCAACCAGGGGGGGAACGGCGGCCTTTCACGCTCTCTGATGAACGCCCGGGGATCGGCGAGGCCTTCCCCTCGGAGCGAGACGCACCCCGTCGACGAGCACAATAGCTCCCCCTTCTTCGTCCGACAAAAGCTCGACGACGTCTCGGCCGCTACCCACGACGCGCGGCTTGGCGGCCATCGCGGCCGCGCGCTGCTGCGCCGGGAGGAGGAGCGCGGCGGGGCCTTGGGCCCGCGTGCAAAGGGCTGCGAGGCCAGGGGAGCGTCAGGCTCCCAGCCCGAACGCCGGGCCGCGCGGGCGCAAAGCTGGGCAGCCAACCACGCGCGCGCGAGCCTTGGCGAGCGGGCTGCGACGGTGGCCCA